>CAKOAT010498488.1:1520-59480 GCA_932364175.1 Eruca vesicaria subsp. sativa
GTCTGTGAATGGGGTCCCACGGGTTTCCTCAATTAAGCTCTCGATTTCGGGAGCTGAGCTTGTTGCTTTATGCACTTGAGCGTTCAGCTTCTGGAGGGCCGCATGAGTTTGCTCCATGTATCGGCGAATAGCCTCCGGTCCTTCTAGGGGAAGGACAGTTGGATCTTCGCGGGGAATCTGATGGGGAGATTCCTGGTGGAGTCGAGCGTTGCCGTTGTCCCAAGCGTTAGGTGGACTAAATCGCTCGTTAGCTCTTGAGCCACTTTGGGGGAAGCGACCCAGGGGGTGAGCTGTGGGATCAGCTTCCGTCCTCGGGTTGTCTTGGTTATGGGCAGTGCTTCCATTTTGGTAAGCTGAGGTCGGAGCCCTGCCTCTAGGAGGGGGAGACATCCCTTCTCCGGACCTAAAGATAGGTGGCGGAGGTGGCAATCGGGTGCTGTGCTCGTGAACCCTATTGGGTGCTGAGCTAGTCGTCGCTATGTTACTTCCCATAGCACTAGTTATGGGTGGACTAAATACTGGGGACGTCCCGGTATGAGGTGTCCGGAGAACAGGCTCTTGTCCATTATGAGCAATGCTGTTGGGAGAAAAGTTCAGGCGCCCGCGAGGGAACGTGGGTTCGGTGAGTCGATCTCGAAAGGCGATTCCTGAGCCTTGGCGTTGTGATGGCTGAGTTGTCTCGGTTAGAGATCTCGTCACCTCTTCGAACCGTTGCTGCCGGGCAGTTAGCTGTTGCAAGGTACGCTCATTGTCCTGAGCTCTTTCTATCAACTGTACCATCATTCGGCGCATTTCGGATAGCTGAGCTTCCGAATGATGCGGAGTGTGTTGGCGTTGAGGGTTTTCAGGAGGAGTAGTTCCGGTGTTGTTTCCACCGGAAGGTCTCGGGTTAGCTACTCCAGTTCGGTTCGGTTGAGCGTTAGCCGGAAGCTGTTGCTCGGATCGAAGGTCAGCGGGTTGAGGTTCCGGATCCTGTGGGTCCGGATCTCTTCTATTCGGTGATCCGTCGATCTGGATCACGGGATCTGGGATGGATGGATTCGTTGTCTGGTTGGATGGATCCATTCTCAAGTTATGGAGTGAAGGATTCAATTATCTCTTCCCCACAGACGGCGCCAAAATGTGAGGGATAAAACTCACTTCCTAGTTTAGGTTAGGTTTAGATTGGGAAAAGATAATCGTGGGCTGAATCCTGTTGGAACTTGTATGAATGAATACGTTGTTTGTATTGATTTTTGGTAATGAAAGAGTTTACAAAGATGATCCCTTTGATCTGAATAGAAAGAACAATGATTTATGGAAAATAACTAAGAACAAAGTGTATTGGAGTCTCTCTCTCTTGAATGAGTCGAATCCTCTCTCTCTGATCTCTTCTCTTCTTTATATAGCTCTAGGTCACGTCTAACTTCTTCCGGCGAAGCCTCCATGATTGTCTCCATGAGTTGCGGGATTTGCAACAGCTTCCCCTTGACTAAGTCTTGCACGTTTAACTGGAGCTGTTTCTCGTTAGCTGTTTTGTAGACGAGGTCCCGAGTCTTTTGTTCGTGACCTGTTTTTACCGATAGGTAACGATTTCATGTGATTCTCATTTGAGGGGAGGCTTCCTAATGGGCTCGTAATGCTTTGCAAACGGTTTCAACTACTCGGCCCATTAATTCAGCTAACGGGCTAAATTCGGGCCCAACAGAAACTTTTGAACAGGGGCTTGATCTCCTACTTTCCAAGCGTATGTATCATCCATTTCCGAGCTAACTATGGGATCTGCTGAGGGCAAACATTGCTTCAATAACTGGATTAGAGGATTTCTAGTTCTCATACTCGATAGCCACCAATTTCCATCCCTAATACTATCAGCCACAGTAGCGCCGATGGGTAAACCAGTGACTTGTGGTCCTTCGGGTCCTGTAATCTCAATCAGTGGACCTAGAGGCGTCCAGGAGTCTTCCCAAAAGCTTGCTGTGATCCCTGATCCAACTTCACACACCACAAACTGTCTCGCAATCTGACATAACTTGCAAATCGCTTTCCAGATCCAACTGCTTCTTTGTGGGACTTGAAGAGTCCATAAATTCTCGTTTCCTATCATATTCACTCGAATCCAACAAGCCCACAATGAACAGTTCTTAGAGAAAATTAACCACACCAATTTAAGAGCAAGAACTTGGTTCCACTCAGCAATTCGTTTCAAACCCAAACCTCCACAAGCTATAGGAGTACACACAGAGTCCCAAGACACTTTAGCCCCTCTTGCTGAACTCGAGTCCCCATTCCATAAGAAGCCATTGCACATACGCTCTAAAGCGTCCACACATTCCTTTGGCAAGATAAAAATAGTCGCCCAAAAGGTAATACTGGAATAGATGACTGATCTGATTAAAACCAAGCGGCCGGCATAAGATAGGTGCTTGACCGTCCAAGATCTAAATCGAGTGGTAACTTTATCGAGGAGAGGTTGGAAATCCGATTTCTTCATCATTCGGGAGGATAGAGGGACTCCTAAATATCTCACAGGCAGAGATCCCTGAGCAATACCAACTCTTTCTGCCAACTCCCTGCATCGTGAAGTACTACCCCCATCGATAAGTAACTCAGTCTTATTGCGATTCATAGACAAACCTGAGACCTTCTTAAAATCCTCCATAATACTTAGGATTCCTCTCAACGATTCTTCTGCCCCATCAAAGAATGCTAGCACATTATCGGAAAAACTGAGATGAGTAACCAAAGGAGCCTGGCACGAAGGATGGAGGTCAAATGTACTTTCCACAGTGCCTTTGTCTAATAGTCTCGACAGACGAACATCCATTATAAGCACAAACAGCAACAAAGAAATTGGGTCGCCTTGTCTTAGACCTTTCTTACCTTGGAAATAACCTGCCAACTCGCCATTGATAGATATGCTATAAGAGGTCGTCGTTATACACTCCCTTATCCATTCCCTGGATATGGGAGGGATTTCCATAGCCTGAAGCACATTATCCAAAAATCCCCAATGAACAGTATCATAGGCTTTCGATAAATTTACCTTCAGACAGCCCCGCGTGGTAACATCTGGTTTGTCAATATCTGTCACTAACTCTGCCGCTAACAGCACATTTTCACATAACAGCCGACCTTGAACAAACCCGGCCTGATTAAGCTGAACAGCATCGGGGATAATACGCCTTAAATGGTTCTTAATAATCCTAGCGATGACTTTATAGACAGTAGAGCAAAGAGAGATAGGCCGGAATTGAGTCATCATGTCAGCACTTGTGACTTTAGGCAGTAACGCAATGGCTGTAGCATTAAATCTTTTGAGCATCCTGCCACTTGAGAAAAATTCCTGCACCGCGGCTATAGTATCAGAACCTACTACCGACCAAGCTTCCCAGAAGAAATCTATTGGAACGCCGTCGAGTCCAGGAGCTTTGCTTTTAGGCATACCAAAAATAACTGCCATGATTTCTTCAGCCGATGGAGGAGTAACAAAATCATTAGTCCATTCTTGAGGAAACCGGTAGGGGATAATGGCCTTAAGTTCTTCGACTGTGAAAGGTTGAACTTCATCATTTTCCTGACCTAGAAGAGTTTGGAAGTACTCCACTGCCAAACTTTTAACTGCTTCTTTCTCGTCAACTCTTTGATCATCATTATCAATTAGATACGCGTTTCGAGCTTGATGAGCTATGCACGTTTTGTGATGAAAAGTTGTATTTGCATCTCCCAGAGTTAACCATCTTATCCTCGATTTCCTTTTAAAGAATATGCCCTCTGCTTTTTCAAAAAACCTCTATTCCTTTCTGGCCACAAACTCCTCACGAAATAGGCTATCTTAAGGTTGAGTCAATAGACGAGACTGAATATCTTGGAGCTTTACTAGAGCATCTCTTGATCTCTGTTGGATATTACTGAAACCTTCTTTGTTTAATTTCCTGCAAGCTTTCTTGACATGGTTCAACCTCTGACCTAGAGAAAATAGTTTGGAACCGACGAGAATTTCCTCCTCCCAAGCTGATTTGATAGCTTCTAAGAATTTTGGATGCATAGCTAAGAAGGAAAAGTACTTGAAACTGCATTTCCTGCTCCTCAAATTGACATTAAGATCGACTATGCATGGAGAATGATCTGAGTCTCCTGGAGCATCAAAAAAAGCATAGACGTCTGAGAAATTATCTCTCCAGCTCTGATTGCCAAGCACCCTGTCCAGTTTCCGAAGAATAGGATCCTCTAGTTGACCATTTCCCCACATGAAATGAGTACCTCTAGTTTCAAGGTCTTCAAGCTCACAAAGATTCAAACATTCTTGAAAATCCTCCATACCTCTAACGGGAAGAATGTAAGGATTAACAGAGTAGTGCTCATCTGCTGTCAATATTTGGTTGAAGTCCCCCATCACCAAAGTAGGCTGATTCTTAACTACTTGTAGATTTCACACTTCCGTCAATTCTGACCAGAGCTCCCTTCTCTGAATAGCCGTATTAAACGCATACACAAAAATAACAGTGAAAGCTACACCCGTTGCACGATCAAAAACCCCACAGATAATAGACTGAGCAGATTTTTTGTAGATCATTACTGAGACATTAGGATCCCAAACTACCCATAAACGACCTCCCTCTGATTCCTGATAATTGTTAACAGACCTCCAACCTGGAACCACTGACTGAATAATATTATTAGCATTCTCCTCTCTAACATGAGTTTCTAAAAAAGCACCAACCACAGGCTGGTTGGAAAAAATCCAACTTCTAACTGTCCGCTGACGATCCGAATGATTAAATCCTCTAATATTCCAACTAAAAACCTTCATATCTACACCAAAAAGAAGGGAAAGCACAGCTTTCAAAGTTATAGTCTTCTACCCAAAGCCGCAGCTTGGGTTTGGACTTTGAATCGAAGAGCTTTTGATGTGGAGGCTGATGGAGACCGCCATAACTCTCCTTGAAGTTGAGCTCTTTTTTTTCTTTTTCGATTGCATAATTTCCCAAGGAATTTCTTCAGGTTCTTCCTCTGAATTTTCCTTAGCATCCGTAGAGGCTATAATAGCAGGAGGCACATTCTCAACTACCTCGATCAACTTGCTATTTGTCTCAGCCTGAATCACAGCCTCATGCTTATCATCCTTCATAACCTTTCTTTGGTCCACAGTAACAACCAGAGGAGCAATTTGTTGATCTACCACCTTAACTTTGACTACTGACTTACTTCCATCTTGATCTTCAGTAGAAATCGGAGGAGTAATCTGTTGACCTTCTATTGGTACCCAATGTTGCTCTAGGACTCGGGTCTTGAAATTATTTTCCTGGTGAATACCAGCATTCATTGAATTTTTTCTACCTCTAGACCTCGAGCGGGACTTCCTTTTCTGTATAGAGTTCTGGCTTGGTTCTTGATCCTTGACTTCACTGGTACTGCCAAGTGTTCTGAGGTTAATGTTGCTGTCGGATAAGGGAACTTTAGATTTAACCGAGGCTACTTTTGATGAAATGATCGTATGTGAAGAAGAATCAGAATGGACACGCTTCTGAGGAGGCATTAAACAACGGTTGAGATAATGACCAAACCGACCACAGTTGCAACACTTAGGAGGCAGACTTGGATATTCAGCCTTTACTCTAACTGCGAAACCTGCTGAGTCTCTAACTTCAACTTCAGCTGGAAGAGTACCATGAAGATCAATCTCAACTTTGATCTTGGTATTCCCAAAATTATATGGGTCAAGACGAGACTTCTCAGTATGGAGAGGTTCCCTAATTCCGCTAGCTATCACACTAATGCCGTCAAGAGAGTATAGTTGAGGAGGGACATTGCGAAGGATAACCCATGTCGGAGCTGATTCGAGGTCTTGTGGTGCTAAGTTGCCATCAGGAGACCACGGGAACACTGAAAAGGCACAATGGCCAGCTTGCCAATACCCAACTTGCAGTATCCATTCACGAGTTTGGACGGAAGGAACGAAAATTAGACAAGAAGTTTCCGATGTTACTCGAATGGTGATCTTCCCGAACTTTCCCCAAACTGGATTTAGATCGTCAAAAATCTTCTTAGCAGGAGGGATAGACCCGTGAAAATGAGCGACGATATGGTCTTTCCAAAGATCTGAAGTACTCAAGAGTACTGACTCTGGAGCTTGAACCACCGGAGTACCATCCTCCAAGAAGGACGGCGAGGAAATTTTTCTGAGGTTCCTGAGAGAAGACTTAAATCGCTCAGCATACGAAGGTACTGCTGCGGAAGGGATTTCAGCTGGGATCGAAGATTTCTGGAGTTTAATTGCTGTGAGATCTTTAGGAGAAGAAAATGCAGAAAGCTTTGCACTTTTGGTAGGTGACGTCTGCGAAGAGGCTAATTGCGGAGATGGAGTTTCAATAGATGAAGGAGGCGGCGGATCTGGCGGATCTGAGGCTTTTGAAGGTGGCGTGGCTGGAGAAGTATAAGCCATGGAAAGACAGAAGAGAGAAAGACAGGGGGAAGTGAGATTTCTCGTCGACCGGCGTGAGGCCAGCCGGCGGCGTGGAAAAGGAAAAAACCCTAGTTGCAAGTTTTATGTACGTAGCCAAAAATTGATTTCCATAAAATATAGAATACTTATTAATGCACCACTAAAGAAAGAACCCCAAAATGAGAAAAAAAATAATTCACATTGAAACTATTACTTAATCCTCAAAACATACCATGACAGATAATGGAGAAGCATACATCATCACATTGAAAACGCAACAGATGATTCCAACGCTTAGCGAACGCTCTTTGGTAGTGTGTTGTAGAGTGAAGACCAACACTGTGAGAACAACCACGAAAATGGTTTCACCCGCTAAAACAGCGGCTATTACTAAACGCTGTTTTCGACAGCCGCAGAAAACGAAGAAAATGGTAATGAAGACAACTTCGATTATGATCCATGTGCTGTTGATTGTAAGGACCGGTATGCTATCCGGACATACCATAGGGAGCCCATACAGAACCCAAACGAGGCAGTTTATGAGAGTCACTAAATACGGCACTGGTGAATATTATTCGTTTTGGATTCATTTTTAACTATTTTGGGTTTGAACTTATTAAGGCTTAGGGTTTATACAACTATTTTGATCTTTAAAACAATAAGCAAAAAAAAAACATAAGAACCTTATAAACAAAAAGCCCATATGATAATAACCTAAATAAAAACAAAAATCAAAAATACATGATAGCTACGTCGTTTGAACCCACAATCTTGCATACTTAATTAGACACCTTATATCACTTGGCTAAAGTGTATTTCATTGTTTGTAACAACCATCTTACCAAGACTATGTGTGTTTAAAAAATATTTTTATGATGATAACATTAATTGGTTTATGCATGAGAGCAATGGGAATTGAACCCATGTCCTTGGAGACCAAACATGGAATCTTAGACCACTTGACTAAACTGATATTCTTTGTTTGTAGCCATTTTAAAACAACTATCTATTTTAATATAAATATGTAGGACCCATATTCTGCTTATGTAGACACCCTAAGGAGCTTTTAAATTGAATCATTATAATATAGATTTATTTATTTATTCTGTACTCCCTCCGTTGTCATTCTAGCATTTTTTTTCTTATTAAGTTTCAATCAGCGTTTGTTTGTCATGCAATTTACTTCTAGTACTTTAGTGATTCGAAAATTAAACATGTACAACTAAGTGACAAAGACAAAGACTTGCAAGTATCGATACTTCTGCATAATTTATACAAACAAGCACAGCAAGATCGCAAGAAATATAATTTCCGAAAAAAGGGATTGAAATAAAGAAACTCTCAAACACAAACAAACAGCTCACCAACTTGAGAAGTACATCACCAAACTCAAATAAGAACACTATACAGGAAATTAATTTATCAGCCTCAGATTTATGATACAGAAAAGATCAAATAAAATAACATTAATATAATACTATTGAATATGTGTGAATGATTTATTGTGGTTACTTTGTTCTTTAGAACTTGAAACCAAGGCCGGACCATTTCTTAGCAGAAGCCCCTTTCTTGGGAGGTCTTGCGTTTGGATCGATTAGATTCTGTAGCGACTTGGCTTTGTAGTTCCGTGACCGCCCTGCTTCCTTCAAAAGCTCGGCCAGACGCTTCTTCTCGTCCTCAAAATCCGGATTCGCAGTACCAAGCTTCTCCTCTCTCAGCTTCAGAACCTGCTCTAGTATCTCAATAGCATCTTCTATCCTGCAAAATGACAACCATCAAAAACACAAATTGTCTTTACTAATCTGATCTAACCGGTTCAAACTGAACCGGAACCATAGAAAAAAAATCGTTCCAAATCTAATGCAAATGAAAAAAAACGTCTGCTCTGGTTCCAATCCTTCAAAAAAAAAAAGTAAAAACCATAACCATATCAACAGTAATAAATGGCAATCGGCTCAACCAGAAAACTGAAAACAGAAAAGTCTAAACTGGTTGGGACTCCTAGTTTTCATATCATATCGACCAGGTTTTGATTCCGGTTTAAGGTAAAGGTACCAATCAAGTTCACAAAATTTTAACCCAAACCAGTTGTGCTTATGGTTTTGATAAACTAGTAGATCATCAGTGAGTGTTATGTCAGATATTTTCGATAAGACATTGTTTATTACCTTCCCATGGCGTCGTACGTAGCAGCCAGATTACTGTAAACACCGAGAGTGTCCTGATCACAAGGACCACGTTCTTGCTCTAGAATCCCTCTTGCTTCTTCAAACAGCTCACCAGCCTCATCGATCTTGAAAAGCTGAACGCACGCCAGTCCCATCTGGTTTAGCACAACTCCAAAGAAAGCAGATTTCTCACCAGCTGCCCTCAACTTCGTCACAGCGCTCTCAAAGGCGTTTCTTGCGTCCTCATACCTCCCCAACGTGTAGTACATTACTCCCATCCGTGCCTCTAACCCTACAAGTATTCACATACAAAAGCCAAACTAATATAACAAAAGCTTGACAACACAAAGATCAGTACTTAAAACTCAATTGAAGACCAAAGATATGGTTTTAATCTATTTTTATACCAGCAATGGCGCTCTGCTGTCCTGGTTTATCCTCAAGCAACTTCATCGACTTCTGAAGCAGCTTCAGAGCTTCCTCAGGCTCATCGACAGACTCATAAATCGCAGAGATCTCGGTTAACCCACCAGCAATCTCCTCAACAGTTGTCCCAGGCACCGGCTTGTTGTATATCCTCAAGGCATTCTCACAATAAGACTTGGACTCACGGAGCTTCCCCGTCCTATGGTAAAGCTCAGCCAATCTGACAAACACTGACGCAACCGTAGGATGAGTCTCTCCCTTAGAGGACTTGAACACAGTGAGAGCCTTCTGATAAGAGAACACAGCTTCATCAAACCGACACAGCGACATGTAGATGTTCCCAATGCTGACATCGATCGATGCAACCTCGGATTCTTGCCCGCTCGCTATCATGGCCATACTTGCGAGGACAAGATGCTCGAGTGCGTTCTCGTAGTCTCCTTTAGCCTCACAGATGATAGCCATCAGCCTCCTATCAGCTGCCTCCTCTAGTGAAGCCGGTTCACTATGCGCACGGTGGATCTCTAGAGTTTTCTTACATAACTCTTCAGCTTTGTTGAACTGCATTGCTTGAACATAAGCTTCCGCCAAGTACCTGAAAAACATATTCAGTAGAGAGGGAGAGATTCAGAGAGTATCCACGTGGCGTTGATTAATTGGATAAGTTACCTGCAAGTTTCACCAACTCGTGGATCCGTCTCTCCAAGAGTCTGGATCTGGATCTTGAGACCCTCTTCGTAACAAGCAATGGATCTATCGATCTGACCTAGCATAGACAACGTGTCGCCCAGCTGCATTTGTCCGGAGAACGCTGCTAGAGAGTGGTCTGGTCCACGTGTCGGATCGGGAACCTTGACGGCTCTCTCGAGCGGCGGGACTGCTTCTTCGAACCTCCCGAGGCTGCAGTAGATCGCGGCGAGGACGTGGAGACTCATGGCGAGATCGAGAACAGGTCCGCCGTCGCTTCCTCCGGGGACGGCAGGAGCAGCGGCGGCGCAACATCTCTCGAAGGACTTCGTCGCGCGGATCGCGTAGTCTAGGGCCTTGTTGGGACCTTCACCTGAAGCTATGGCGTCGCGAGCGAGCTTGAGGAGGAAAGGGCCGAGATCTGGATTGTCGAGAGACGAATCGTCGACGTCGACTACGGCGGCGGCGGCGGAGGATACGCCCGGCGAGTCTTTTTTGGCGGATCTACCGGGAGAAGGTTTGGATCGAGATGGTGTGGAGGAAGGAGTCTTCTTCATCGGGGTTCGTAAAGGTTGCGTGTCTGGCACGGTAACACGTAGCGGCGGGGTAGTGGCCGGCGTTTTGACTGGGCCTGGCATTGCTGGCATCTTATGTGAGAGAGAGAGAGAAGCGATGGAATGTGGAGATCCAAGTGAGAGAAGGAGAAGAGTCAGTCAGTGAAGGAAGTAAGGGTACTTTCGTAATATACGTCAGGTTAGAAAGAGATAACGGTCATGTTTTGGTATCAGTTTGGTCGGTACTTGCATCAACCGGCGTTGCGGTAATGAAATCTTAACTAGTAGTTGCAGTTGTAGTTTAAAGTCGCACCAAACCAAAAGTCGACTCTTCTCAGGAATCGTTCCAGCCAATATGATACCGCCACGTGGTAATAATAGAGAAGATAAGCTCGTGCCAGCTACTAAAGATGACTTCTTTTTCTTTTCGCCAATTAAAATGTCAGCTTGGCACTTGAATGATCGACCAACCGACGAATAAATATTTTATTATTAATCATAATAATAAATAAACACAGAGATTATAGAAAAGAGAACGGAACACAGCTCAGTTGTGTTGTGTGAATGAATCCATATATCATATGATATGATAAGCTTGACAGTCCATTTCATCATAATTAGGACAAACTTCATGTACAATTTTAAGATTTACTTAACTATCTTTATCACTCGACATATTAATCCATTAATTACTTCTGCATTTTTGCTTTTTTTTTTTTTGGCAACAAACGGCTGATCTATTACTCAAGCAACATGAGGTGGCCTGGGTAACCAGACCGGAATAGAACAACCAACGTACAGAAGATTACGATAAAAGGACCTAGCTAACTTGGCTAGAGAATCAGAAGCGCCATTCTGTAATCTAGGAACGTAAAAAATCTTGAAATCCGGAAAGCAAATCTTCACTATATAGATGTATATGCTTTATTGGATGTATATGCTTCACTATTAGGAAAAGTTAATAACATTCACGAAATAATATTTCAGTTTACTAGTTTAATTAATTTGATTATATAGATAATCGTGTATGAATCTATTTTAACATGATTACATTCTTTTGAAGACAACCTGCATTTGAAATTTAAAACTGTAGGAAAAATATATATTTCGATTACACACTGAAAAGATACCCAATCCATTATAATATAGTTTTAATAATATCAACTTTTTATGTCTGTCTAAAGAAAGCAAACTAACATGAAATTATTCGAAAGAAAATTCGATCAACTGTGATGACTTTGGCTTGGAATCTTGGATGATCTGAACAACCAAGTTAACCAACTAGTTATACAATAGAAAATAATAATAAATCTTGTGGCAGACGAACAACTTTTATTAAGTGATCTCTATCATTCTCAGAATAAATTGTTGAGAAAGGGTGAGACAAATTGTGAAGATGCAGTTGTCAGGGGCCAAGGTGAGTATAATGAACCACATGAAAAAAACTGTATGATTGTTTATTTTCCACATTTTTAGTCTTACCTCATTTGCACTTACATGTTCAAACTGGTCTCGTTGCGTAGAAAAGGTGATTGAAGGCCAATCGAGAATTGTTTTCGTTTGTTACATTTTTACATGCATTTGACACACGTAACACACCATCAATGTACAAGAAAATAAGAAAGGAATAAAAGTTTCCATCATCTTCTTTTTTAATCACCCATCGCCATCATATAGTTGATTCACATATGAATTATTGTCACGTTGCACCAGCACAAGTTATATTACGAACCGTCAAGAGTGAATGTTTGATGTTAAACCCTTTAGTTTCATAGATAAATATTTTTTTCTGTTCAATTTTAGTTATAAAATTTTGGAAAATTGAACTATATGACCAAGAAAAAAAATATACTTAGCTATATAGCCAATTTTTCTACCTTTTTCTTATTTTCCTTGAAATATATGTAATATTGTTGTATTACTCTTAGAAGCAATAGGAAAACCTGTCAAATAAAAAATTATCTTTGAGTAAAATAGTTATCATGGCTCTTTGAAAATTACACCATTCAACATATCAACTTTTAATAGGTAAAAAGGGAAAAAGTTGAATAGTTTCACATCGGAACCTCACCTCTTTTTTTTTCCTTACTTCACTCCGGCAAGAGTTTCCGTAAGCAAAGTCGTTTTGCTACTCTGATTATATAGGTTCTATTTGGGTTTATAGATCAGTGATTAGAATTTAGATTTAGTAAATATATTTTTGGGGGGTTTTAGTATTTAAGCATAATAAAAACTAATGGAAATAGAGTAAATTTCTCTTGCTATATCATATATAAAGGTTCATATTATGTCTAGTACGGAACGAGAAATTTGCAGCATATTATATGCATTATATTTGGGTTTATAGATCAGTAATTAGGGTTTAGATTAAGTAATTACGAGTTTGACTTTCTTTTTAGTATTTAAGTATTTTAGGAACTAAAATGGAATAAAATGACTCGTCTATTCTATTTATAGATGTTCCATACTATATCTAGTACATAATGAGAAATTTGCATCATATTATATAGATTCTATTTGGGTTTATAGATCAGTGATTAGGGTTTAGATTAAGTAATTACAAGTTTGTCTTGCGTTTTAGTATTTAAGTATTTTAAGAACTAAAATGGAATAAAATGACTCTTCTATTCTATTTATAGACATTCCATACTATATGTAGTACATAATGAGAAATTTTCATCATATTATATAGATTCTATTTGGGTTTATAGATCGGTGATTAGGGTTTAGAGTTAGTAAATAGTTTTTTTGGGTTTTAGTATATAGTAAGAGCTAATAGAAATGGAGTCAATGGTTCCTGCTATACTATTTATAAATGTTACATATTGTATAGTACAGTACTAGATATTTGCATCATATTATATAGATTTTTTTTGGTTTATAGATCAGTGATTAGGGTTTAGATTTAATAATAACGAGTTTGTCTTGTGTTTTAGTATTTAAGCATTTTAAGAATTAAAATAGAGTAAACTAACCCTTCTATTCTATTTATAGAGGTTTCATACTATATCTAGTACATAACGAGAAATTAATATCATATTATATAGATTCTAGTTGAGTTTATAAATCACTGATTAGGGTTTAGATTTAGTAAGTTGTTTTTTGGATTTTAATACTTAAGCATAATAAGAACTAATGGAAATAGAGTAAATTTCTCCTGCTATACTATTTATAAAGATTCCATTATGCACTGTACAGTACGAGGCTTTTGCAGCATATTATGTAGATTATATTTGGATTTATAGATCAGTGATTAGGGTTTAGATTTAGTAATTACGGGTTTTTCTTGAGTTTAGTATTTATTATGTTGGATAGGGTTTTATATTTGCAGACCATATTATGTCCACAGTATGTATTGTATCCACACATTTACTACTTACAATGAAAACATATGTTTAAAAAGACATTGGAGAATACATAGTATAGAACAATGTAGGGAAGATAGATTAGTTTAAACTTTGCATATGCTATTATAGCAACATTTCTACTTTGTCGTCCACCTTATTATTGGAAGTTCTTTTCGATATTCTAACGAACAAATTTATGTTTTGACTTTCTTATTATCAAGTTATCATGGATAATTTAACCTTCTAATAAGATTGCTGAATTCTTAGTAATTTGAGAAATTGTTAAAAATAAGTGTCATACATTCTTTGTAATGTTTGTGCATTACTTTCTCCGTAGTTTGTAAGTTTTTTTATGTATTAAATCTTGTTTCAGGTTTGCAAATATCTGTAATTTATTATGAAAAAAAGTTAACAATAGTATCCTTCCTTTCTGAGCAATTTTGTACGGTCGCTTGTAATATGGTCTTTATTTGGACAAGGGTTAAAAATGGAATAGAACACTTAATGGAATATAATTTTGTATTAAGAGATTGGGTGGGGTTGGAGTACTATACTATGTGGCACTATAAAATAGAACACTTAATTGAGGCACAATTAGTGTGTTCATCACAAATTCTTGTCCTTTTGTATATGAGATGGCACCAACCAATTTACTATTTTAAGTGAATATGTATGAGGTCAATATGTGTGTAACGTGAATGTCATGACGTGATGTTACAGTAAATAATGGTGTTGCATTTCTGTGCATATATTCAAACAACGACGTCTTCCCTTCTTTCTCTCTGTCACCAGATACTTATAAAAAGAATGGCATAACTGGATTACTCGTGAGTTAAATGTTATTGAGTTAATAATGTCAGAATCAGTGTTAGTTACTTAATCTAACACTCAAATTTGGCTATATCGCCAATACGCCCTAAAACTGCCCCCTTCTTTAGTAGATGGAAAGAAACATTTGCTAGGTACGTATAGTTCGTGGTCTAATAAATCTTTTTCTTTTTTGCAAAAATTGCATTTTAAAAAGTTTTAAATTAAAAAACAAAACATTTTGATACCCCCCGAAGATAATTCTAGCTAACATGAGATGGTCAAGCTTTTTGTTTTCTTGGCTCTGGTGACCGGCATGTGAAGGCTCCTTTAGCACCACAGCCAGTCAGATCTACTTTATTTTCTTTATATGTTTGCTCTGTTGCTTTAAGTCTTGTTTCTTAGTCTAGAGGATCTCAGATCTGGTCGAAAGCTTTGATTTTATGGATTGAAGTGGAGAGTTTCAAATCAGAATCCATGGCCGTCGATCTCGTCGGATCTACAGCATATGGGGATGGATTTGTGGTTACCGGCTGTTTTGATTAAGAGCGTGTCAAATAGGATTTGTTTAGCTTTGCTGTAGTGATGAGATGCGTAGATGGCGCGTTGTGAGCTTTTACAGAGTCCAATGGTGAGTTTGAGTTGGAGCTGGAAGGAGTCAGTGGAGAAGAGGCGCTTAGAAGGCACGTGGTACCTTTCTTCATAGTCCAATGGCGAGTTTAGTTGGTTTTGAAGAGGGTCGGTGAAGCAGAGGAGCATTGGAGGCACTATCTACAGCAACGGTTATACATAATCTATCGGGCTGGTTTCGTTCTCTCTATGGCTGTATTTTGAGTCTTGTCTAGGGTGTTTAGTTTCTTGTCTTTGTTGTGTAGTCTTTGCTAAGTTTGCTTATTAGTTTAAGTGCTTCGTATTGTGCTTTTGTCTCCAAGATTGTCTCTTGTCAGTCGTTGGCTTTTGTTTTCGAGGTTGTATCTTTTAACCATCGGCTTTGGTTTTCTGGTATCGTCCTATAGACAGCTAGTTTCAGTGTAACAGGTCTTGTACCTCTCAGTTGAAAATCAATATAACAACAGATGACAAAAAAAACATGAGATTGGTCCTTCATTTCCTATATAGGCTTAAGGCTAGGGGTTAGCAACGCACCCGCCCCTGGGTCCACAAGAAAAATGGCCCATAATATACACAGCAGGTCATAAAGATGAGTCCTAATAATATTCTGGTGGGTTTGAATAATAATCAGGAGGTAATGTTACCTTTTTTTTTATAAAACTCAGGAGGTAATGTTACTTTTAGAAGGAAGTAGACAATAAAATTAGGTTAAAAGAATGCTGGAGATTTTTTTTTTCGTCTGGTAGATTAATATCTCTATAATATTCTTTGAGAAGTCAGTTTCCTATGTGTCGCGCTCACGTTAACTCTCGCGATGGTTGATTACATAGATACCCTTAATGAATTGTTAGATTTTAAGATTTTTTTTTTATTTAGTTTTTTCTTACCTTTTTCCAAATAACAAATATAATAAAAGGAAATATTTCTAAAATTTTACAACAAATTTAAAAACGAAAATATATTTATATAATATAACTTTATTAAAAAGGAAAGTTCACAAAATAGGAATACCGCCATTAATATATATTTTAAAATAAAATAAATATATTTTCAAAATAATAAAAATATATATGTTCATGAACATCCAAAAATTTATCAGTTACACTTTATTTTATAATATTTTTTAGAAATCAGCATATAATTTGATAAATATTATGAAAATACTTGTATATTTAAGAGATAAATAAAATTCATTTGATTTGACTTAACTAAAATAAAGAGTAAATTAATATTATGACAATACATGTATATTTAAGCCATAAATAAAAGTATTTGATTTGACTTAACTAAAATAAAAAATAATTATACTTCAATTTAATTTAAAAATATATTTAACTCAATATACTCAGAAAATGAATGACTCGACTGATCTAACTTATATCCAAAATTAAACATCTTATAATTTTATAATAATAATTTTTATACATATAAATTAGAGGTTGACTCAAAGCATATTAAAAAGAAAAGAAAATATTAACCAATTACGATTTAATTATTTTTAGAATTTATATATATATGCATGAGACTTCAAATGCATATATAAAATTATATATATATATGCAAAATAATGATAACCAACCAAATAAAATAATATATTTACCTATCTAAGAATATATTTACATATCGAAAGACGATAACCAACCAAATTAAAATAAGAAAATTAATTACAATTTTATTATATATAGAATAAAAACTATTATAGCTGGATGCGAAAAATAGATATTATCCAATATACCAAATTGATAAATAAACCGACTATTGATCCAAAAAATAATTAAATCAACAATAATATATCCAAAGGCATATGTATAATTAGAATAATGTAATATTTATTAATATAAATTATACATATAAATTGATTCAAAACTAAAACTAAAACTAAATATCAATCAATTATTAATAAATTTTACTTTTATGAATATTCATACCCGTGCATGAGCACGAAAAATCACCTAGTTAACTTGAAACAAAGAGTACACAAAGCCAGCAAAGCTGATCAAACCTTTCTGGATCCATAAGCCGGTGAGGTGTTAGACACCATCCGGAGACATAGATTATTACAAACATTGAAACCAGAAACTAGCCTAAAAGATGAAAGCAAAGGTGAGGAGGATCCACAAAGAGTTACATGATAAACTGCAATAATAATGAAGTTGAGTGGAACATGAGATTGAAATCAATGCACACCAATTAACACAGATTGAGAAGAGCCACTCCAAATCCAGGACTGGCTTGAGACAAATTGGAAGCACAAGAACATCACCAATATATAAACTGAATTGAGAGAGGTTCCTTAACCGTCGCTGTAAACACCATTCAATCCCAACTAAAACTCGCCATTGGACCTTGAGTAGGCTCTCCCCGCGCCTCATACGCACCATCACCCCACGGCGAAGACTATAAAAACTTCCCGAACCGACTTATTCACACAGCTGGTAACTGGATAAGAACCACTCCAAATCCAGGACTAACGTGATCAGCACGGCGACAAATGAACAACAGTGAAACAAATGCTCCGAACCCATCTATCTTCTTCTGTTCCTCTCGAAACTAAAGAAAAGCTCGCATAAAGTCTCTGGCCATCAAAGCTCAACAACCACCAGAGTTGAACTCCAATCCGTAATCCCTCACTCCACCATCTTTTGAGAACCTCATCTCAATACTAAACACTATAAGACATAAAAACCCAGAAACCCTACCTCCAACAAAGAGACCACGGAAACAGGGGATTCAAACCTGGGTCATTCCATCGAGCCTCTGTGGCGCTGAACGTCAAGAGAACCGTCCACAAATGCCGAAAGACACAACGAAGTCGAACCCTTCGACTCATCAACTCAGATCTGACGAATCCAAGCCGTTAAGTTCAGAGGAAGTAAGGTCTCAAGAAGAAAAGCCAAAAACATGACAGATCTACATAATATGTTACCCCCGACGGCCGCGGCAGAGCTGCCGCCGGGACAAAGGCAAAACAGAGAGGCGGCTGCTACTTTAATCGAGAGAAAAAAACGGGTACTAGGGTTTTTTTTTTTTGAATGCTGGAACTTTATGTGCTCTTTTACGTATAACAATTTTTATCAAATGTGAATGATTGACTTATTTTTTCTTGTTTGAATGCTTTGCAGATACACATAAACTACTTTTAAAATTAACTTATGTTCGATACTAAATATTCACCAAAAGAAAATGAGGACTATATTTATAGTTATTTATAGTACTATATTGTAATTATATATTAAATTTTATTTAACGAATTGTATACACGTTCAGGTATAAAACATACAAGTAACGTGTTCCATATTATTTAGAAATAGGCTCTTATAAGTTTTTAAAACAAAAAAAAACACTTTTAGATTTCCCCTATATATTAATCATGTAACAATACAACACGTTTTCGTAGCCACGTGATACGTTGCATATTTACTTAGTTTTAACCTTGCATTCTTGTTCATGTTGAGCATATAGATTAGATTTAGGCATTCTTAGGTTGCATTTTTCATTCATTTGTCTTTATCAGGTGGTGGAACATGCAATGGAGTTCCTGGAGGTGTTTAGAATCAATTATGTGCCAAAAGAAGGTGCAAAGGTATCATTTGGCGAGCCAGAGCAACCACAACAGAGTCAAGAGGTCGCTGCAAGCAATACCAGCTGGAGTGGGGTCGTGCAGCGGAGTCAGGGGGTCGCTCCCAGACTACAGCGGACCAAGGCAGAGGGGTACGAGGGCCGCTCGCCTTTTGAAGAAAAAAAAGAGCACTCACAGCGGGGTGCCGCAGCGGGGGCATGACCCCGCTGTGAGCTCTGGAGCGGGGTCCTGGCAGCGGTGTAATGACCCCGCAGCGCGTCTTTTGTGTGACGAAAAACATCAGTTTAAAGGACCTTTTTGCAATTTCGTTTTTTATGTTCTGAGTTGGAAAAATCTAAGTTTAAGTTAAGTTGTAAGCCACCACTGGCAAATTATCTTTGTTCTTGAAGAAAACACTTGAAAACCTATTGGAAAGTTCATCTTTTAAGACCACTGATTCCATTATTCATTGTTTTTACTTGTCTATTTCATCATCTACATGATTAAACTTGAATCTAAAATGGGTTTAAGAGTAATCATGATGTGTAGTGAGTAAATCACCCTTGAATTCATGGGTTAGGGAGACTAAGGATGATTAGTCTAGAACTAGGGTGTTTAGTTTATATTTCTCATATTCCTTGCTTGTAGAGTGATCCTAATGCTTCTCTTGAGTTGGCCACTCAAAAGTTGATCTCTAGACATTTCCCACTCACAAAGTGTTCGATGAAATGTCTGAGTCAACTCTCCTAAGCTTTTAACATCCTTTACCAAGGATACTTGTTGTTAAAGGTGTTAAGATGGCTAATAGACTTATTCCTAATGATTTCTTTCATGATATTCAACCAAAGAAATTTGATGTTTGAATTGTGTTAGCAAATGAACATTCATCTAGACATAGAGCTTATTTAGAATTGTGTCTAAGCCTAAGGTAGATAGTTTAATTGATCACTTGCCACTCTTAGTTCGAAAACTGATCATCCAAGGTCAAATTCCCTATACCCATGGATTCTCCCGTCTCTTAATTGTTAAAGTTTATTCATTCATCGCATTATGTACTGCATTTCAATATTAGTTGTAATTCAAAACCAATCAAACATATGATCGCACTTAGATTAAGCTAGTACTTGCATTCTCGGTGCGTTTACATCTCTCAGAACTGGTTCGACAATCTTATATACTACATCATTTGTCTTAGGAGCCTTGAAAACTCCTAACACCAAATTGGCGCCGTTGCCAAATTCTGAGTCGATTAAAACATTGAGATTTAGTCACTTGCTTGAGACTAAGTCATTTTTCTTTTATTTGGTTACTGATTCTCTATCTTCATCTCTCTTTGGCTTTCAGGTGTATGAACTTGAGGAGCAAAGGCACAACAAACCTTGTTCCAAGAGTTCCAGATATCAGAGCGTTTGAAAGAGAGATTACAAGACAAAGGAAACAGGCAGAACAACAAGCTCAACAACAGAGGTTGGATACTGACATGGACCCTCCGGTTAACGTCAACGGGCAAAACCCACCAGTGCACTCAGCCCGCCCAGCTCGCCCTATAGGCACTTGTGTCCGCCCAAACCTTCTGGGCAATAGGTTGGGAATCCGTGCGCCAGCTGTGGAAGCCAACAACTTTGAGGTCAAACCAGGACTCCTCAACGTGATTGAAAACAACAAGTATCATGGGTTTCTTGTAGAAGACCCATTTGACCACTTGGACAAATTTGACAGCTTTTGTGGGTTGTCAAAAACCAATGGTGTGTCCGAGGATGCCTTCAAGTTGAAGTTATTCCCTTTCTCTTTGGGGGACAAAGCACGTCAGTGGGAGAAGTACCTACCTAGTGACTCTATCACTACCTGGGATGAGTGCAAGAAATCATTCTTGGAGAAATTCTTCTCTTCTTCAAGAATTGCCAAGCTACGGAATGAGATATCCAGCTTTCAACAGAAGAACTTGGAAGGATTCAACGAAAATTTTGTTCAATTTCTTGCTTGATTATGGTGAAATAGGCTAGGGAATGCTGATATATCATGATGGGTTGTTAAAATTGTGATGGAATTGAGTTGAAAATGAACTTTGCCAAATTAGGGTTCATGAGATTTTGGGAAATTCAAAATTGTTCACATTTGAGTTTGATTGTGGCTTCTCAAACTAAATTGAAGTGTTTGAATGCTTGTGTTAAGAGTCTTTCAATTCTTAAGCTCATTTGATAAGTATGATCAACATTTGGTTGCTAATATCCCTTTGAAGGTTTGATTTTGTAGGCACAATGGGAAGGTCGGACAAAGATAAGGACGCCGCAAAAAAGAAAGAAAAACAAGCACAAGTGACTGCTTTGAGAGGAAAGCCTCTAACTTGCACACCCACAGATGGATCATCTAGGCAACAAGTGTTGGCAGCTAAGAAAGCACAAGAGCAAGAGAAGAGAGAGGGAAAGAAAGTAGCAACCTCCAGCAGAGTTGAGAGTGATGAAGAGAGTGGAGAAGAGCCAGCTCCAACCAAAAAAGCAAGGAAGTCCACTGAGAAGGGAACAAAGCCTTATGCTAAGAGAGAAAATGACAAGAAACCAACCTCAGTTGTGTTCCTAGACTTCCTAAAGGAAGGTGTGAGCTGTCCTGCTACAAGGTTTGGGGATACGGAACTGATGGAGGAGATTGGTATTGATGAAGATGTCAAGGCTATGCTAGGCAACATGAACATGTCTAGCTTCTACTCCTTTGCTCATCCCACCTACAAGGAGCTGTCTTGTGAGTTCTTGTCCTCATTGGTGGTAACTTATCATCAATCTCAGAATGTGAGGCAAGGATGGGGAAAGATAACGTTCAAGGTTAAAGGGAGAGTTCACAACGTTACCTTCAAGGATATTGGGAGGTTGTATGGATTTCAGGATGCAGAATACTTCCTTCTTTCTAGGCTTACTGGAATCTCCAGAGACAGCAACATTCCAGAAAAAGTTTGGAAAGTCATCACTGGCACAAATCACGTCACGGGGAAAGACAAGAACTCAGCTATCAGGAACCCAGCGATACGGTACTTCCACAGGATGCTGGTGCACGCCTTCTTCCCTCGTAAGGAGCCCGACTCAGTAACTGAAGATGAACTGCGCCTTCTTTGTCTAGCTCTAGCACCTTTAGCACCTGAGAAGATCATGTTTGATGTCAGTGAGTTGTACAAAGACTTTGGAATGGTTGGGTTCTTCATGACGCGCCATGAGTACTGTAGGGATTGGGCTTGGCCAACAGAGGATTCAGAGCCTCAGATTGGGATTGGAGGCATGATCACTCCTCTACTTCAGCATGTTGGTGTTAACTTAGATTCTGATGGCATTGGTCCCACCTTCCTTGACGGGACGCACATGAAAATTGCTCAATATTTCAGTGGAAGGTACCAAGGAGACTGTGTCTACACCTACAAGATGCCGGGTAGAATTGTTGAAGTGGTCCTCCCCAACAAGAACATTACAAGTCTACAGCTTCCAGGAGCAGTTGCCTTTGATATTGGGGATGAGCATGTACTAGGGCCTCATGGATCACTAGGCTTCATGGCAGTAAGCAAAAGGAGGAGGAGTGTTCCAACTGTTCGATCTGCAAGAGCACATCAACCAGAGAGGCAAGAGAGGACTGATGAAGAAATCTACGGCCCACCTTGCTACTACTTTGAGCCCTATGCAGGAGCCTTAGCCCCAGGCCCTCTCCGCGACGCTCATGAGCACATTGATAAGCTTCAGCGATGGAACAAGGCTCAAGACCGCGCCTTCTACAAGCTTAAGAAAAAGTATAAGGAGCTGAAGAAGACAATGAAGAAGACACTGAAGAAGATGGCTGATGTTCTGGTAAAAGGAGGTGTAGCATAATGTAGCTCCAGTGACTTTGCAATGGCCAACACATCAGCTCCTCGGCCTCAGCGTGCCAGCCAGCAAGAGCGTGCTCAGCGCAACTTTGTGGCTCTTCCATCAGAATCAGGGAACAGATCTCCATCCTTGACATCCTCTGATGATGATTCTGGTGACGATGTGAGTAGCACACCAATGGACCGTTCCGGTGCACCCTACGGCTACTACAATGCATCCTACAATCCCTATGGTCCACCTTATGGCTACAGCGCTCCACAACAGGGATACTATATCACCTATCCTGATCCAGACGAGTCTGACACACCTGGTGGAGACACTCACTTCAACCCCGACAACTAGCGAGGTACTCCATACCCTCTCATTGTATATACCATTTTAATTTTCCTGCATTTTACTTCTCTTTTAGGTATCTCTCCGTCTTACAAACACAGAGACTGTGTGAATTAAGTTTGGGGGAGGTACCAAGTGTTTAATCATGTTTTCTTTGATGATTTTGAGTCTCATGCATTGCATTGTACATTTACATTAAAAAAAAAACGAAAAAAAAACTGAAAAAAAAACATGTAGGTTGCATCATTTGCACTTTTAGGAGAGTCTAGAGCATATAGTTTGCAAACACTTGCATTGGGAACAATGATTTTAAAACACCTTGTGAAGAACACTTGTCAAGAGCTCAAAGTGACACCCTAGTTAGACACATCAAGTAGCTTGAACATCTCTTGAAAACTTTGCACGCTTCGAGCCTTGAAAACTCTTCTTGAAACATGTTTGCCTGCTTTAAATCGACATTGTTCTTGAAACCAGCTTCAATCTGAATTTTGACTTAATGAACTTAATCTCTCTTGCATATGGGCACTTGCATACTTGATCATGGATCTCATACACATTTGTGTTTTCTTATTCAATTTTTCACCACTCTTTTGTTAACCCAAATGGTACTCCACACCCTTAATTTGAACCCAAGCCATTCTTTTGAGACCAAACATTTAATTTGCATGAGTGAGGCCTTCTTTTGATAGCTTGTCATGTGAAAAATCTTGAGAGTATTGGAGGTGACATAGGATTGTTCTCATCTCTTGCTAGCATAGGAACCTCTTTTAATTTGAGCTAGCATCTAGGATGGTGAATGGGGTTTATGTGTTTCAAAGCTGATATCTTGGGTTGTGAATGAGAGATTATGAGAAAGTTGAACCAAAGTGTACCTTAAGAAAAGAAAGAAAACCACTAGGAACCAAACCAAATGAAGAAGAGCTCTCTATTGTGTATTAAGGAACTCTTCCAATATATATGTATATATATATATAAAAAAAAAAGAGAAACAAAGAAATAAGTTTGGGGGAGGAGATGTGTAAAGAAGAAGAGTTAGAGCTACAAAGTGGAAAGCTTATGACAAGTCCCTAGTTGGTTGTGCTAAAATAAAAAAGGGAGAGAAGAGAAGAGCTTGTTCATTGGGTGAGTGATGTGAGCAAAGGCTATTTGGGGTATGAGATGAAGAAAGAAAGGGTTAGAAGTTGTGATCACTTAGGAAAAGGGTAGAATGATGAGAATAAGACTATGTATGCATCAGTTGCCTCTAGTCTTAGATAAATTTTTCATATTGATCAAGCTCCTTGTTCTTGAGTGATAGTCACTAAAAATGATGCATCTGAACCCTATTTTTCATTCTCATTAGACCTGTTGCTTGCCTAGCGAAATGATTGAGATCATGTGCCCATTTGTGAGACTTCACTTTGTGTGTGTGTGTGTGTGAATTAATGTGAGGGCTGGTCTAAAGACTTGTAAATTGAAGAGTATTGCATCTTGTTAAAAGGCAAAAGAGTGTTATGATAGGCCTAGAGAAGCTAGAGTGTAATAAGAGATCGTGTTCATGCTATTTGGAATGTCTCTTTAGGATGTTGAGTTGAGCTCTTAGATGTGTTTCTCTTGGTTATGAGTTCCCACCTTAAAATCTCTCTCTCAATAAGTCCTTGAAAGTTCACTTGAAAACAAGGAAAGGACAAGTTTGGGGGAGTTGATATGTTGCATATTTACTTAGTTTTAACCTTGCATTCTTGTTCATGTTGAGCATATAGATTAGATTTAGGCACTCTTAGGTTGCATTTTGCATTCATTTGTCTTTATCAGGTGGTGGAACTTGCTATGGAGTTCCTGGAGGTGTTTAGGATCAATTATGTGCCAAAAGAAGGTGCAAAGCTGTCATTTGGCGAGCCAGAGCAACCACATCGGAGTCAAGAGGTCGCTGCAAGCAATACCAGCCGGAGCGGGGTCGTGCAGCGGAGTCAGGGGGTCGTTCTCAGACTACAGCGGACCGAGGCAGCGGGGTACGAAGGCCGCTCGCCTTTTGAAGAAGAAAAAGAGCACTCCTCAGCAGGGTGCCGCAGCGGGGGCATGACCCCGCTGTGAGCTATAGAGCGGGGTCCTGGCAGCGGTGTAGTAACCCCGCTGCGCGTCTTTTGTGTGACGAGAAACATCAGTTTAAAGGACCTTTTTGCAATTTCGTTTTTTATGTTCTGAGTTGGAAAAGCCTAAGTTTAAGTTAAGTTGTAAGCCACCATTGGCAGATTATCTTTGTTTTTGAAGAAATTACTTGAAAACCTATTGGAAAGTTCATCTTTTAAAATAATTGATTCCTTTATTCATTGTTTTTACTTGTCTATTTCATCATCTACATGATTAAACTTGAATCTAAAATGGGTTTAAGAGTAATCATGAGGTGTAGTGAGTAAATCACCCTTGAATTCATGGGTTAGGGAGACTAAGGATGATTAGTCTAGAACTAGGATGTTTAGTTTAGATTTCTCCTATTACTTGCTTGTAGAGTGATCCTAATGATTCTCTTGAGTTGGCCACTCAAAAGTTGATCTCTAGACATTTCCCACTCACAAAGTGTTCGATGAAATGTCTGAGTCAACTCTCCTAAGCTTTTAACATCCTTTACCAAGGATACTTATTGTTAAAGGTGTTAAGATGGCTAATAGACTTATTCCTAATGATTGCTTTCATGATATTCAACCAAAGAAATTTGATGTTTGAATTGTGTTAGCAAATGAACATTCATCTAGACATAAAGCTTGTTCAGAATTGTTGTCTAAGCCTAAGGTAGATAGTTTAATTGATCACTTGCCACTCTTAGTTCGAAAACTGATCATCCAAGGTCAAATTCCCTATACCCATGGATTCTCCCATCTCTTAATTGTTAAAGTTTATTCATTCATCGCATTATGTACTGCATTTCAATATTAGTTGTAATTCAAAACCAATCAACCATATGATCGTACTTAGATTAAGCTAGTACTTGCATTCTCGGTGCTTTTACATCTCTCAGAACTGGTTCGACAATCTTATATACTACATCATTTGTCCCAGGAGCGATGAAAACTCCTAACACCACCACGTGTCATCACCAGAATAATTTTTAGAATCTTTAGAAAAATAAGTTGGTCCATATAAATATATACTATACTTTTTATTAAACTACCTATTAAAATAATTAGTAGTGTACAAAAAAATATTTTTTATTTCCTTAAATAAAAGCTACGGAATTACCTAATATGATTAACATAGACAGTATAACCTCTATAAATTAATAAATTTTCTCTGTCCCAATTTGGACCGATTCCAAATTTGTCACAAATCCATAAAATAATAAGAAAATAAAATTTCAGAAAATTCTATATAATATATGGTCCCATTAAAATTATAAATTAAAAATTTCTATATATACATATTTTATATAAGTAAGAACCTATCATAATATTGTTTGTTTTATATTCACAAGGGAATTATCTTTACATTTTCTTAACACATAATATATTTTTGATGAGATTTAGTAATATATATCTAAATCACATTTAAATTTTATGATCAATGGTTTAACTTTGTTTTTTTCTCAAGCAAGATACAAATTATCATAAATCGTACGAATATAAAATCTCATTAGTAGATACTCATATATATATATATATATATATATATATAACTTAAATAAAATTACATACTATATAAAATATATAAATATGTTAATTTAATTTTTCAGTGAAAAATGTTTAAGATCTTAATATTTTAATTTTGAAAATTGTATCTGGAAAATCCCACATTAAAAGTTTTGTAATAACAGTTTTAATATTTATTACAACAAATATATAAATGTTAATGAAATCATATGAATCAAAAATGTCATTAATAAATATTTATATTTACCAAAAACATGATTGTAAATCAACAAAAAGTACTCTAATGTATATACTTTTACGTATACAATTTAATTTTTAACTATATAGTTTCTAATATGTTATTTGATCCTGAAAATTCCAGAAATTCACTTCTTTAAATGGATATAATTTTTAATATTTGAAGCATTATATTTATATTATTTCATCCAGATTAAATAATTTAGTCTTTATATTTATTCCTTAACAGGCTTATAATTAAATATCATGACATGATTTCGATCACCTTCTTTTGAGTTTGTTCGAAGAATGATAGATTTGATCATATGTCTAATATTTGTTTCTCCATAATACCCTATCTAACTATTATAATTGTAAGAATGAGAGATGTGAACTATTTATTATAAGTGTTCTTGTTTACATTATTTAATAAAGCAAACAGTTTTTTAGTTTATACACGGTTTTGATATATACTAGAACGGTAAAATATTTTATATATATATTTGTATCGGTATACTCTTAAGAAACTAAATATTAAAAGCGTAGGTTAATAAAATAAGTAATTTTTTGTTGTTTTAGAATTAGATGATTTTAGACCGAACTGGTGAATATGTACTAGACACACATTTATATTTCGAGTCTGCATTTAAATTCTATAAGAGTTTGATTTATTAGATTTGAACACTAACCTATGAATAGAGTTTGCCAATGATTTTCTTCAAAATTTGATTCTTAAATATGTATCTGAAGTTATCTGGAGTCGAACTAATTTTTACACATGTCCATTTTTCTAAATTGACACTTATGTAATTTACCAAATTTAAGAAGAAGTTAAAAAGAAAAATAAAACTCATATCAAGGAAATATAGAAGAGAACGGAAGCACAATTTTATAGAGGTAAAAAATTAAATCATATATGGAGAGTTAATAGTAAACAAATCAAGAGCAGAAAACCTAATCCTCTTATGTCATTTTATCACAAAACTTAATTTCATTTTGTGCATATGAAGTCTTAGAAATAATTAAAATGAGTTATACATTAGGTCTGAGGCTTTTACCCTAAACTGAAGTACATACCTAAAGCTGAACTGGAAAAATCGAATCTGGATCCGAGCCGTTATACAAAAATATCCGAACTGAACTTATGAGATTAGTACTTTGGGTTTTGGTTATAATCTGAATTCAAACTATGATATGTATAATATGTTAATTTTTTTATACATGTTAAGGTAATATATATATTTTAGAGTATTCGAAAGATTTTATAATTTGTTTTATTTGTTTTTTGATATCTTTTAGTTAGTTTAACTAATTTTAAATTAGACTTATGAATGATTAAATATTTGAAATTTTTGTCAACTGTTGAGGTTTAAAATATATATTTTGGGATGATTTTAGATATTGGTTATAATCCAATCCAAACTGGATTAAGAAAGAACCAAACAGAATCCAACCCAATAATTAGTAAAACCCGAATGAGATTTATGAGCACAATACCAATATTTGAAAATACGTCTCAGTCAAACCAAACTGATGAAACCCCAAACATCCAAGCCTACTATGATAGTTTAAGATACCAACATTTGTATGTCGTCATTTTATAATCGATAAATATTGTAGTGTGCAAAATTTTAAAAACATTTAATTAATAAACATTAGTGTAAGAAGTTCACTCCGCGCATGCGCATGGATTATCATCTAGTG
Organism: Eruca vesicaria subsp. sativa; assembly: GCA_932364175.1. Lineage (NCBI taxonomy): Eukaryota > Viridiplantae > Streptophyta > Magnoliopsida > Brassicales > Brassicaceae > Eruca > Eruca vesicaria. The sequence goes on from CAKOAT010498488.1 coordinate 29,820, forward strand.
TGTATTAATTGGTAATCAAGACAACCTTGTAAATAAAGTATACATAGATTAGTGAAAAATAAACCAAAGTTTTTCTAAATTTTTAAAATATTACTATATTAATGGTTTTATTTTTGGAATTTTTGCAAATTTGAATCAAAACTCAAAGTCAAACACAAAACTAACCTTTTGAATTTTCATTTGTCTTATTCACCCCATCTGTTCACATTATTTACGAAAATGCCATTATATTTTTTGTCTTTTTTTGTAAAAAAAATTGTTTTTTTACTCTGTCAACCTCATCATCTTCAAGTATTTACAAGATTGACATTGCCATCAATACTCTAACTACCATGAACAACCAATTTGAAGCTCTTAATGCACCTAAAATCAATTTACACTCTCTCTTTCTCAATTGTTATGAATTAAAAACAACATCTCCTTCACTTTGTCTCCATATTCATACAAAAAACCCAAGCTTTTGATTCAAATTTTTTTATGCTTGATAGAGCCATTTAAGCATATAATTCTTGGTGGGTTACTTTCATTTGATAATTTGGGTGGTTGGAGAAGATTTTGTGTGCTAAGGAAGTCATCTCACCTAGTTTTAGAAGTAAGTCGTCCAGCTTTGTATGTTAAAAAAAAATATAGACGACTTATAAGTTTGTCATTTAGGAAAAACAGGCTAGTTTTGCATTTGACCGAATTGTGTCAGATATTTGATTTTTCATGAACGACTTACCAGTAAGTCGTCTCTAGGAAAGTTAAAATTCAATATTTTATTAAATCTAGATGACTTACGGATAAGTCGTCTTAGGTTAGTTTTGTAATTGAAAAATAAAACTTTAATTTTAATTTTTTCCCAGAAGACTTAATTTAAAGTCGTCTAGTCAGACGACTTATTCTAAAGTCGTCCAGTCAGATGACTTATTCTAAAGTCGTCCAGATTTTTTTCCTGTCAAACTTTGCTTATCTCGGATGACTTTCAAATAAGTCGTCATACTGGATGACTTTATATTAAGTCTTCTGGGAAAAGTTAAAATTAAAGTTTTATTTTTCAACTACAAAACTAACCTAAGACGACTTATCCGTAAGTCGTCTAGGTTTAATAAAATATTGAAATTTTAACTTTCCTGGAGACGACTTACTGGTAAGTCGTCCAGGAAGAGTCAAATATCTGACATAATTCGGTCAAATGCAAAACTAGCCTATTTTTCCTAGACGACTTACTTATAAGTCGTCTAGATTTTTTTCTAACATACAAAGCTGGACGACTTAGAAGTAAGTCGTCTCATTTAAATTTCAATTGCAAAAAATGACCTATCTGTAAGATTTAAAGTTAAGTCGTTTGGACGACTTACGGTTAAGTCGTTTGGACGACGTACTTGTATGTCATCTGCGTCAATGACTAATAATTAAGTCATCTGGAAAGTCTTCCAGCTGGATGACTTTCCAGATGACTTAATTATTAGCCTTCTACTAAGTCGTCCAGGCTTTATGAAAATGTATTAAGAACTTGTGTTAGTCTTCTTAGATGACTAATAATTAAGTCATCTGAAAATTCTTCCAGCTAAATGACTTTCCAGTCGACTTAATTATTAGTTTTCTACTAAGTCAAAGGCTTTATGAGTATGTATTGAGAATTTGTGTTAGTTTTCTCAGATGACTAATAATTAAGTTATCAGGAAAGTCTTCTAGCTGGATGACTTTCCAGACGACTTTATTATTAGTCTTCCACTAAGTCGTCCAGGCTTTATGAAATAATTCAGTCAAATCCAGTAATGTTTGATCTTCTCTGAATTTTACTAAGTTTTCTTAGTTGAATCAAGTGATAAAATTATTTTTTGAATTACTTGTATATTTAAAAATGTTAAATAACTTCATGATATGTAGATCTCATATTTTCAAAATATTTTTTCTCCCTTAATTTTACTAAATTTGACTAAGTTTTTCAACACAACCTTGTAAAACATGTAATATGCTTTAACACCAATGATGATTTGTTGGAAGAAAGATTAAAATGGTTCTTAAAATGTTGTATCAATACGAGGCTACCAATATTCTTGTTTATTAAGATGAGCAGAAGACCATTGTGATTTATTATTGCATATGAGAGATCCAAAAGATGAAAAAAACTATTGAAGCCTATTATTTCATTGATTTGTAAATGTGTAAACACATTGTTAGCACATATATTACATATTGGGAACTGATTTACAAAACTATAATAGATCATTCCTTTACAAAGACAAGCTTGGACTCCACTTGATATGAAAGGAGATAGCATCAGAAAACTTCCAGGAAGTCCAGAAAACTTCCAGACGACTTACTGGAATTCCAGATGACTTACAGGAAGTCCAGACGAAGTCCAGACGAATTCCAGGTAAGTCGTCCCAGAAGTCTTCCAACTTTGAAAAACCTGCATTTTAAACCCAGATCTGAAAAACCTGCATATCAAAAAACATTTAAATGGCTTAAAACACACAGAAAATAAGTGAAATATTAGATATATATACTTTTATAGAACACACAACATATATATCCAAATGAAGATGAGAACCATCTGATTAAAAACCCGCAAAAAAAGATAGATTAGTGAGAAAAATATGAGACAAAACTGAAAAATTTATATAAAGTTAATAGATCTATCTTTAAATGAGTGGAATATGAGAATCATGTGATGAAAAACCTACAAAAACAAGATAAATTAATGAGAAAGACATGAGACAAAAACAATAAATTGATGTAAAGTTTGGTGTTTATAAGTTCAAAGAGATTATAGAGTTCTAGAAAGATGAACATTACATGTTTGTTGTAGACATTTGAGAGGATGAGAGAGAATGTGTAAATTTTTCTTTATATAGGGAAACAAAAAAAATTAATTAGGTTAAATATTTTCGATTCATATGACTGAAATGTAAGTCGTCTAGGAGACTTTAATAATTTTAGCGGGAAACTAAAATATTTATAGCGGGAAACTAAAATAGAAGACTTTGTAGACAACTTACAAGTAAGTCGTCTAGAAGACTTACAAGTAAGTCGTCCAGAAGTCGTCCAGAAGACTTACAAGTAAGTCGTCCAGAAGACTTACAAGTAAGTCATCCAGACAGAAGACTTACAAGTAAGTCGTCCAGAAGACTACAAGTAAGATGTCTGGTTTAAATTATTCAAGCGGGAAAATAAAAAAAATTTAAATTTTAGGCGGGAATATTAGTATGATTTACTTGTAAGTCGTGTGTGTAAAATTATTTACCAGATGACTGATATTTCAGTTGTCATACCCTAAATCTAAACCATAAACTAAATTGACTAAATTAACAAACTAACCACGTTATAAAATCAAATATACTTAAATAGTGTTTACTATACACATAAACAAACACACTTAGGTAAATTTTAAATTTTTCAAAAAAAACATTTATGCTTTCAAAAATCTAACCCTAAGAAACACATACAATACTACAACATATGTTGGCAAACCCTAAACCAAAGAATATCATGACTCACTACTTTCACTCATCTATGTTAAAAACAATTAAATTTTGTTCTATCTTAATTTATCTCTTAAAACATATGTTAATTACATGATTTCAATTTTTCACTTATCTAAAAAATTTTTTACAAAATTTTTAAATTATTTTTAATAAAGAGCGTCTGGATAGGATAGTTACGGGGGTTAGAAAGGTAAAAAAAAATCAGGTTTTTGTTTGTTCACAAGGGGCTGGTTGTAATTTTAATAGTTTTTTAGGTTACTTTTGCATTTGATTCATGTTTGGGTTTACTTTTGCGTTTGAAACCAAGTTTTGAGTCATATTTGGCAAATTTCCCTTTTTCTACTCTTTTCCCCCCTAAAGCCTATGATATATTTGAGGCGATCCTCTCATATATTGATAAAAATAATAAAGTTCGTAATATAACGGAAATTCTCATCCCTGTTGCCAAACAAATCTTCCATCAGCTTTGCTTTTGCACTTTTCAATTCGTCTGCATCAAAACGCTCGTTCTCAAAAAAGAAAAAACCAAGTATTGAGTCATATTTGGCAAATTTCCTTTTTTCTACTCTTTCCCCCCTACAGCCTATGATATATTTGAGGCGATCCTCTCATATATTGATAAAAATAATAAAGTTTGTAATATAACGGAAATTCTCGTCCTTGTTGCCAAACAAATCTTCCATCAGCTTTGCTTTTGCACTTTTCAATTCGTCTGCATCAAAACGCTCGTTCTCAAAAAAGAAAAAGAAAAATCATCTTGCATCATAGATTATCGCCAATCTAATCACTGAGTCAGAATCTAACATATCTTAGTATAGAAATTTCAGTTTTTTCCCTCATAATGATGCCATGTCACTAAATAGAATGGGGAGAAAATGACACATGACATGAAAAATTATTTTTACAAAAAAAATTAAAGTTTAATATTAACAAATGTTTATTTTATGTGAATGCATTTATAAATTCTTTTTAAGAAGTATGAATCTTTTTATTTTGAGATAAAAAATATATTAAAAAATCATAGTATCCATGAATTCAAAAAAAAAGTATAAGTCTGAAAATCATACATAATTTATATTTTTAGATATTTTATATTATCATCATTGACAAATGTAAGAAATTACTAATATAAAAAATAAAAAAACATAAATAGTAAAATTTAATGTTATTAATAAAATAAAATATAAGTAGTGAAATTTAATGTTATTCTTATTTTTAATAAATTAAGAAAAATCAGATACTCATTAAATTTGAACATATATATATATATACATATATATATATACATATATATATGATATATATATATGATATATATATATACATACATATATCATATATATATGTATATATATATGTATATATATATATATTTATATATATATATATATATATATATTTGTGCATGACTAGATTTTTAATAGTAACACATTAGGAATTAGTATGCATTAAATATACAGAAAAAATAAGAATACAAACTAAATCAAAAGGAATAAACATATCAAACAAATACAAAGATTCCCACATAAACTGGCTGGAAATAATCCATAATTTATATTCTTAGATATTTTATTTTATAAACATTGACAAATATTATAAATTACTTATATCATAAAATTTAAAAAAAATTTAAATAAGGAAATTTAATGTTATTCTTATTTGCAATAAATTAAGAAAAATCAGATACGCACGAAATTTGAATATATATATATATATATATATATATATATATTTTTTATGTGTGTGTAACACTAGATTTTTAATAGTAGCACATCAAGAATGTTTTTTTTGTTCAACCCTTAACTTCAAATTAAAATAAACTTGGGGAGGTTCATAAGGCCTGTTTTGCAATTTGGTCAGCTAAAACATTTGCTGATCTTGGAATAAACTTGAAAACGATAGAAGTAAAAGAGGTAGATAGGAAGTAGATGTCATTAAGTACGCCATAAATCTCTAGCTTCATCGCCTCCATGTTGATGGTGTTGATAAGCAGTTGAGAGTCTGAGAGTACTAAGACGGATTCGAGATGATGTGATAGATCAAAGGTTATGGCAGACCGAACTTCCAAGGTTTCTGCCATCAAAGGAGATGAAACCGAGGTCGCTGTCACTGAGTGTTGTGAGGCTGTAACTTGATCCTCGATGATCCAACACATTAGGAATTAATATGCATTAAATATACATTAAAAAATCAGAATACAAACAAAATCAAAAGGAATAAACACATCAAACAAATAAAAAGATTCCCACTAAATTATATTGTATGTTGTTGTTAAAAATGATATTGTATAAACACTTAAATTATATCAAATATAACAAATAATCGGACACATAAAGATAACTATGTGCTTTTATGCAAAACAAACAAAACATAAAATATTATAATACTAAAAATAATATAATATTGCAAAATATGTTTGACAGCAGATAAAAATAAAAATTTCCAAAATATTAACGGACATCAAATTTTGATAGAGATGGTAAAATGTTTAAGTGAACATGTCATTCATTTTATTATAGAAAAAGTAAACACTAAATAACAATCAATTATCTTGACACGATACAGACAAGATGAAGACAAAATAAATCTGAATATCATGCGTATAAGCTGACAAAATAATGTCATTAGCTTAACACCATCATGCCCTAGAATCTTTCACCTCATAACACCACTTCAGTGGTCGCTAAGATCTCATAGTTTTTTTCCTATCAAATAGAATCAGAAAAAATAAAATGGAAAAGAAATAAAAAAATGAGAAAATATTGTTACATTCACTATATCTAGCACAACGATGAGTGATGTAAATATCTTTCCACATGACTGATAGTTTTTAAGAATAAGTTGGAGAAAAATTAACACATAATACCATAGGCTCGAGAATAGACTTGAAAAAATACACAACTATATCACACTAATCCGTATAACATGTCCCAAACAAATATGAAGTGAACCCTAAATACAGCCACCGAAACTTTCAAACAATTTAATAACTTCTAAATCATTATAATTAATATTTTATTTTTAATGAAAACAAAAAAATGACAATAATCTTTTTTAAATAATCATTAAATGAAAATTTATAATATAATTTAAACAAATAAATTTATAATTATAATAAGTATAGTTATTATAATTATAATAAAAATAATAATTTAGTGAAAATATATAATATAATTAAAGCAATTAGATTTATAATTATAATAAATAAAATTCATGAGAAAGAGGATAAAAAATTTATGCTATTAATCTTTATACATTTTATTAGATTTATACCAACAGAAATAAGAATATGGAATCTCACATATTTTTGGTTCCCTTTTTACTACCAAATTTAAGACTATCCTATAATACAAAATGATATAAAAATAATTAACAATTAATACATAATGAAAATAATTTAAAAACCACAAACTAATAAAATATAAAAATAGACTAACTAAATTTTAATTATGCTATGTAATCTAACTTGAGTTTAATGAAATTTTTTTCTTTCCTGTGTTTAATAAAAAGTTTAATAAAGATTTAATAGTTAAGTGTGCAGATCGTGGCGTCGCGTTTGTAAAGACCTTTCCTTTTGGAGTAAGATTGACATGCACAACGACGGAGGGTGTTGGGACTACGACCTCGAGATCATGTGTCCTCACGCAGTTGATCGTAGCCAAGGTGGCTTGGTTGAGATCGATCTTTGGTATTTTGGTACTGATAACCTCCCTCAACTACATCGCCGTTAGGTATCTCTCTTTCCTCCCCTCTTTCTCTCTCCACCCATTGCAAGATTAGAACTTTGAGAAAGAAGACAAAGAATCACAATGTTTGGAAAACACCCAGATGAGTAAATGTGAATAGAGAACTCTCCTTCTCTCTGACTCTCTCTTTAAGCATTGCAAAGTTAAAATTTTTATGGGTTAGATTGTGTGTTTGAACCATTTTTGTGCAGGTCGAGTAATCTGAGAAGCCTTAGGCTTTTAATGTGTGATTCATTACCAAACTGAAGATGCAGTTTGAAGAGGTGTTTTGTATCAGTTCGTGAAGTACTACAGGAGGTAGTACATGTGTGTGTCATGAAGATGGGCTATGCTGAAGTTCGTGGTTCGTGATGAGCGTGGGTTTGCTGAGCTTGGAAAAGGAAAGAAGATATGTACTTAAAGACATATGGACGTTTTCCATTAAGCAAAAGAGAGTTTGCTTGAAGATGAAGTTTTCTATTAAAGATATGGAAAGTTGCATTAAGTGTATTTGGAAGACTTTAAGAGCAAGTTCAAAACGTGGAGAGCAATTTCTGGTTTGCTATATAAGGAGGGACGTGTCTTATGAGAAAGGTAGACCTCACAAAAAAAAGAAAGAGGGGTTTCATTTTATATTGGTCTTTGTTACTGCTTGGTGTCGAAGCAGTGTTTGAAGCAGTTCTTGATGGAGTCCAACGTGGACTTAGTTTGGTGGCGTTAGAGTTGGCGCTTTGTGTGGGGGAGTTTCCATCGTGTATAGCTCGTGGTGAGCTTTGTGTGTGCTTGGGTGATCAAGCGTTTGGTGTCACTGTTGTGTGTTGGGTGCTGACGTACTTGGTGAAGTACTTCTGAGAAGTGGAAGATTGAAGCCTAGACACATGGGGAGTTTAGCAAAGGCGGTTTTATTGAAGAGGTGTGTGAAGATTGCAGCTGTAGAAGACAGTGTGCTATGGCGTGCCCGGATGGTGTTGTATGCATGCGTGCTGATACCTAATCTTTGTAGATTGCTTCTTAGAAAAGAGTGGTAAACACTAGTGTGTGTGTGTGTGTTGTACCATATAGCAATTGTAGGTTGCTCCTTATTCTAAGTCAATAAAATCTGGAGTAGGTCCCGGGGATGTATGAAACGAACCCCGTTAACAAATTTGATGTGTCTTACTTTCTGCACTATGTTTTGCGTCCCCTCATCTGCATCAACAATTGATATCAGAGCGGGTCACCTAAGTTACTGGTGAGATCATGGATGATGCGGACGAAACTTTTTCAGGAAGTAGAACAAAGATTGATTGAAGATCGATGAAGATGGCGTGATTTTTCTTCTTTGGTTTGGAAGGTACTGATCTTCAAATTGGTTTTTGACCATGATGTGACTCATAGGGGGAGATTGAATACGTGGCTTTCAAGCTCGTTATTATGAGTGCACATGCATAGTCAAAAAGGAGGAGATTGAAGATGCAGTTTGCAGAGGGGTTTTGTATCAGTTCGTGAAGTACTACAGGAGCTAGTACATGTGTGTGTCATGAAGATGGGCTATGCTGGAGTTTGTGGTTCGTGATGAGCGTGGGTTTGCTGAGCTTGGAAAAGGAAAGAATATATGTACTTAAAGACATATGGACGTTTTCCATTAAGCAAAAGAGAGTTTGCTTGAAGATGAAGTTTTCTATTAAAGATATGGAAAGTTGCATTAAGTGTATTTGGAAGACTTGAAGAGCAAGTTCTGGTCTGCTATATAAGGAGGGACGTGTCTTATGAGAAAGGTAGACCTCACAAAAAAGAAAGAGGGGTTTCATTGTATATTGGTCTGTGTTACTGCTTGGTGTTGAAGCAGTGTTTGAAGCAGTTCTTGATGGAGTCCGATGTGGACTTAGTTTGGTGGCGTTAGAGTTGTTGCTTTGTGTGGGGGAGTTGCCATCGTGTGTAGCTCGTGGTGAGCTTTGTGTGTGCTTGGGTGATCAAGCGTTTGGTGTCACTGGTGTGCGTTGGGTGCTGACGTACTTGGTGAAGTACTTACGAGAAGTGGAAGATTGAAGCCTAGACACATGGGGAGTTTAGCAAAGGCGGTTTTATTGAAGAGGTCTGTGAAGATTTCAGCTGTAGAAGACATTGTGCTATGGCGTGCCCAGATGGTGTTGTATGCATGCGTGCTGATACCTAATCTTTGTAGATTGCTTCTTAGAAAAGAGTGGTAAACACTAGTGTGTGTGTGTGTTGTACCATATAGCAATTTTAGGTTGCTCCTTATTCTAAGTCAATAAAATCTGGACTAGGTCCCGAGTATGTAGGAAACGAACCCCGTTAACAAATTTGATGTGTGTTACTTTCTGCACTATGTTTTTCGTCCCCTCATCTACATCAACACAGGCGAGGGGTTTGTGGAAGCAGTTGTGAAACTTCCATTGCTTGAACACCTTGAAGTATCATATTGCTCATTGTCGGAAGAGAGTCTGAAATTTTCAAGCCAGTCTTGTCCCAATCTGAAGACGTTGAAGCTAAACTGCGAACCTATGTTCAGTTATGGTGATGACGAAGCTCTAGTAATTGCAGAGACGATGCCGGAACTACACCACCTGCAGCTTATAGGGAATGGACTAACTAACAAGGCGCTGAACGCCATTCTCGACGCTTGTCTTCACCTTGATCTACGCAAGTGTTTCCGTGTTGATTTTGATGGGGTTATGGCGAAATGATGTTTTGAGACGATCAAAGAGTTGAAACAGCCTTGCGACTCAACCGGTGATTCCCCTTTTGATGATTTTGAGAGCATCGAAGAAGAGGAAGAGGAAGATTACTCAGATAACAGCGATGAGTCTATGATGTTGACAACTTTTCTGACAGGTATGACTCGTGTGATGACTAAACAAGGATACAATGAGGTGGGATTGTCTTGAAGGATGTAATAATGTCAGGTTGTATTGACAATATCAGTAGCAAATGGTAATGGAACTAGTTCATGATAACCTCTTTTCGGGTAGTTGGTAGTGCTAGTGGATGTGGGTGTCCCTCTCTCTATGCCTTAGTCTAGCTTTTGAGCGTGTAGATTCCAAAACTCTTTAGGATGGCGACAAAAAAAAACACTAAGAATGCAATCTATGTAATACAACGTGCTGCAAAATAATCAGTTAAAAAAAAACATGCTGTAAATTATTTAGTCAAGTAAAGATTTTTAGCCACGTTTTTCGGACAACACTTTTGCACCTTATTTCTTGTGGATTACAGTCTGAAAGACAATATCTAATATCTAATTATATAAAGTTAGACTTCTAATCCCTCAAGTTCGTCCACGTTGGATAATAGATTCTCTCCATGCAGCCACGTGTCATATAGACTTTATGACTTTCTGGCCCAACCTTTGTTTAGTCCAAGGCCTGTTCACGAGTAAATCAGTGTTTCGTCTCTCTGCTTCCTGCAAAATTAGGGTTCTTCGTCCAAGCCATCACCCACGATCTACGATCTTCCCTCATGCAAGGAGATGGAACTGCGAGTATAAAAATGTAAGCTTTCCTACTATGAGAACCATCTCCTGAATTTTGAGTTGATTTGGTTTCATTTTAGATGTGGATATGTTTATTCAAAATTCGCGTTTGTGATTCCTTTTTTGTTCACAGTGACCGAAGAGCAGTTTCATTTAACTTCGATATGTGACAGTGACAACGATTGCAGCTGTATCAATCAGCATCGATGTAGGAGTTCCCATGATCGGAATGGGTATGTTGATTTGATTCTGATATGTAGATACCAATCATGTATTGCAGTCTCTCTAAAACGTTGGTTAACTAATGGAGGGTGTAGATGGTTTTCTTCGTTGATTACATATCAATCGTTTTCTGTACCTGATGTTATGGGATTGCTACTGTATTATCTTTGTAAAAGACTGATCTGAGAAATTTTGAATTGTGTAGAGTACAAACTGTCTCAGGTGTTGCAGTTCTCTTGGTCATCACTGAAAAAGTCAGGTATAAATAAACATTGATAATGAAATAAGCTTTGCATCGACTATCAAATTATTTTTTTCAGGAATACTTTACTGATTTTAAAGATTTATTGAACTAAGTTAATGTAACATGGTCTAACTTACTAGGAGATTGCTAAAATTCCCTTAGGAGAAGGATCTATGAGACGTGGTCAGGTCATGTTCTTATGTTTTACTTTAACTTTAACTGCATCGTTGATTGTTCTCAATCATTCACCATGGTACAACATCTACCATTACCCTTAATATAGTAGCTGTTTCCGTTGAAGGCGTTGAAGCCAAACTATGGCAGGTCAGATTTGTCTTCCCCTCCATAATGGCTTTGTATTTCGTTATGTTCCTGTGAGAAACTATGTAAATGGGTAGTTAAGTGGCTACAAAGTCCTCTACCCAGCACTAGGATTTGAGTCATAAGTAGTTTGTGAATCTTTAAGAAAGGATAAGACATTCTAACAATAGCTTCAAGCAATCTTAGAACCATTTCCATTATCCAAGTTTCTTAATTTTCGATTCTTGGCTGATGGGTTCTTTTAGCTTAGCAAGTTTAGATTCTAATTTTTTGTCTAGGTTGGTTAGCTGGTTTATGGCCAACTGAACGGGTCATTGGCATAACAAGATGAAACATTGGCCTCCAAAGTTTTATCATTTGTTATCCAGATTGTTTAACAAAGATATATGTTTTGATTATTTAGTAACTGTTTCAAGTTCCATAAATTTCAGGTCTGACCCCTTCTTATGGCATCACGTCGTTTTAGTGATATTCTTGCTGTGAATTCTTTTTAGCAACCTGTGTTGCAGTTTTAGTTTATATGTTTTGTGACACAGGAATTTCCAATTCACAAGATATAGTTAAGCTTCGCTACACAAATCCATGTGAATCGTTGACCCTGATGAATTGCTGTTTCACAGGTACCAGAGACGCTTCCAGAAGAAGCACTCTCTAAGATGAGCACACCACCAAAGAGTGAATCACCAATCATAACACCTAACGAACTAACTGAAGCTGATGGGTTCGTCTTTGGATTCCCAACAAGGTACGGCATGATGGCTGCTCAGTTCAAAGTCTTCTTGGATGCTACCGGTGGACTCCGGAGAACTCAGTCACTCGCTGGTAAACCAGCTGGATCTTCTACAGCACTGGCTCTCAAGGTGGTAGCCAAGAAACCACTGCGTAAGTTCCCATGAAACCATGAGAGTCATGTATGAGCCATAGTTTGTCAATAATAAAGTAGATGTTTTTTTCTCAAGTCATGTTCACGCATACGTGAGGTCAGTAAGTACACAAAACATTAGCTCATTATGTCTCCGTTTAAACTATAGATAATAACAATTTTTTGAGCTTCTGCGAAACCATGAACTCATATCAAACATAGCATACACCGTGGTTAATGAAATTTCCAGTCCACTAAAAGATCAATCTGCTCATGTCTACATCATTTGTGATGGAGGAAACATTGAAGGATTTGCTACCAAGTCAGCTATATAATAAAGGACTTATGGTCATTGCAAACAACCTTTTTATTAGATTTTAGATGTGTTATATGATTTCTGCAGAGTGACTGAGCCTCAGCCTAAGTACTCTACCACAGAGAAGCAACTTTTTGACATGCTAATCTCGATAGAGAAATGTACATATGCGCAGTATGGATGAGACATGAACAATTTACGTAGTCAAGGCTGGCACCATGTGGTTTTACAACTGGTTATGGCGTCCTGATGGTGATTCTACTTCTTTTTCTTGAGAACCTCAATAAATATATCAGTTGCAACATCTACATTTTCCTCTCATAAGAAACTTGAACAGAGACAAATATATACAAATATAACAGCGACTGATAACAGAGACTGACTGCTAATGGTTCTGAGTCGTTCCCACTGCACAAAAGAACAAACAAAAAAAAGCCAAGTTGAATAATAAGAAATGAACCATCCATACATTACGTAAGACATAGAAAATATACATTGAATTTACAAAACCATTTAACGTAATAAAAAATACAATAAAAGAGTAGATATAGTCATGGACTGAAGAATTCTAAATAGATGTCAGAACCCAAAAAATATCTAGACGTAATGAAAGAAACACACAAAAAAATAATACACAACCAAACTTTGTTGTTGTTGATATTACCCTTCACGCAAGCATCTCTAACCAGTAATATGTTTGATCTGAATTAAATGATTGAACCACTGAAAAGAGAACATCTGATATCAGCATGAAAGTGGAGAAGGGAATGCTAGCAAACAAAACAAAGAGTGTAACCTATAACCTAGAGGATAAAACAAAACTAAAACCAAGACGACTTTGACCAAAAAAAAAAAAAAAAAAAAACCAAGACGACTTGGATGAATGAGAACAACGAAAACTATAGAGATAATATATTTGTGTGTGTCATGCTGTAGTTGTAAAAGTAATAATATATTTTAAATAAAAATACTAATAAATATAGTTATGCTTATGGGTAAAAACGACAGTAACCAAAGTAACCAATCTAACTTTTGATGTATGAGATCTAATGTAAAAAAATCAATCTGTAAATAATATTAAAAATAGATAAATAGATATTTTAAATGTACACAATAAAAAATATTAAATAATATATATATATATATATATATATATATATATATATTCATATAATTAATTCTATTAATTAAAACAAAGAGGGTCAAAATCAACATGATCTTATTATATAAAGTAAAGTTTTCTATCTTTTGAGATTGCCACCTCACTAATTAAGTTTATGTAATAGTGACATGTGTCTTTTAAAAAAATTGTATGTTTTGGTTTTATATATGGGCTTTACGAATCAAGTCCATAATCCTATTCATCTTTAACTAAATCTATTTTGGTTTTTTAAGATTTTCGTCTTTTTACTATCAGCTTTACCGACCATAGAATTTGTTAAAAATGATGGAAGACTACTTTTTTACGACTGATTTCTGGAGCTATAAACTGGTCGTGTGTTTTTGGAATGCATTTCTTTACGTTGTGTAAGAGAATTCGAACAGTTACGAGATTAAATCAATGGTAGTCATTAACGACCATCTTAACATCCACTCTTACAACAATTCCTTATTCATTGCCTTTGCCTTCTTTTTCAGTCGTCAATCTTCATATGTAAAAAAGAATGCTCTCATCCTGTACATTATCCTCTCATCTCTCATTCTCCGAACTCTATCTTCTCAGATTTTGGGAAACCTTATACAAAACACTATAAAAAGAGAGTAAACTATTTAATGGCATGGCACTATAACAATGAAGGAAACTATATTTTATATATATAGATAGATAGATAGATAAAATATGACTAGTCATCTTTGTCTCTTCATGTTCGGTACAGTGACCAAAATAGAATTAGCTAAAAAGTTAAAAGTAATACAGTATGCCAATGTATAAATTGTGATTTTTTCTGTTTTTCACTTTATTTTCTGTGTAAGTATGGAGATAACTTTTTTTACAATATAAATAACTAGATCTAAAGAAAACAACAACAAAAATTAACATAATAAGATATATGAAATGCAAAATTAAACTTAACAAATTAAATCAATATTGTTTTCGTGATATAATTAAGACTAACGAGATCATATGCAAATAAATGTATATACGTCATGAATTCCAAAAAATAGTATAATTTGATACTGATTTAAAAATAAAGTTTGATACTAAAAATTAAGAAGAACACATTCCCCTGAATATCTCAACCATCTGATTAAATTCAACGTCAAATCATTTTTAACCAAAAATTTAAGAATATAAAAATGGTAATCATGAAAATAATAATTCAAGCCACATATATAATCAAATCTGTCCCAATAAAAACATTTGTTAAACCAAATACACCTATTTACCAACCCATAGTAAGTAAATGTAATTAATTTGACTTGCATGTTTCTTGAAAAGTGAATCAAAACTGAAAGGTGTTAGAGATATACATTCCGTTTTAGTATTCTAAGGCTATCTTTTGAATTTAACCTAGAAAAAAATGTTATAAAATACACAGTGTTGATAGTGTAGAAAAGTTAAAAGACAACTTTTTTTTTCTTTCTAAGAAAAAGAAAAATATAATTTACTTGACTCTGCATACATAGAAGTTTCATGAAGGATTGGTGTTCAAGATTCTTTTTAAACATACAATTAAATATTTAACAAGTGTGTTTTTCTTGTCTTTTTATTCTAATTGTAACATAAAGGATTTAAAATTTCCAAAACTATTCACTTCAGATTAATGACTCTAAAAATCAATGTATGAGATTAATTACAAAATATTTACTTAAGCTATACAAGAATTATTATTAAGAAAACCGTAAACTATTTTGACATCGAATATATAATCAAATGTTTTTTCAAGGAAATAACATGAGATCATTTGAAGTTCTCACAACATATCAATGTCATAACTCTTTATAATGGAAATAACTATTGTAGATAAGCAAAACATATCTTACCACATATAATCCTTTCTCAAAAAAAGTTATCATATACATCTCTTGCATATGTAAACCTAAACAACAAACCACAAAATTATATAAAAATAGTAATTTGTCTTTAAGTTGTATTCTATTGTGTCTCTATGGTTGAATTCTTTTGTGGAAGCTGATAAGCTTTTTGTATGACATTGACTTAGTTAATGATAACTAATTGTTGAGTTAAAAGAAAAGTAGTAATTTAGATCAAAAGAAAAGTATATCCCGCCCGGCCCGTAGGGCGGGTCGACCCTAGTCTTCTGATAAAAAAAGTTAATCCAATGTTGATTATTTGTGGCAAGGAAAGATCGTTTAAGAAGAAAACAAAAAGGTAATGGTCCGAAATGGAATTCAGCCCATGAGGTCCACGGCTGCTAGAATCGAAGGTAAACGTTAGCTCTGTGTGTGAAACATAATCTAACGCTCTTTTATCCCCCGTCTAGGAAGAGTTCATGATGACTCAAGCCTTCCTCTCTTTTATCACACGGAAGGCTCAGCTCGTGGCTTGGATCGCGGTATTATCACACGAATCTCCTCTCTCATCACTTCAACTGAACCAACGGTCCCATTACCTTTAATGGCCTCCACTAGGATTACAAGCTCACGTGACCAAGCTCGGCAATTAATTTGTTGTTTTCTCATGTATTTATGTAACTTATTAATTTTGTTTTCGTCCGAGGTGGGATTATATTAGCTTAAGCCACAATGTATTTTTTGTTATAAGCAATATTTTAGGTCCAAGCCCATAGTATTTCGGACCGTGGACCAAATAAATTTAACTTGAACTTAGAATCTAATCTATTTTACATTCTTTTTATCTACTGATACAAGTTGTCATTTAAATTTGGACCATTTCTAGAGTGTTACAAATAATATAAGTCTTATAATTGATTGAACCGCATTATTTAAATTAAACCAACACAATTAATGTAACATGGCGACCTTAATGTAAACTATCTTCAAAATACGACAGATATCTATGTGTATACCAAAAACACATATTTTCTTCTACAAATATGGAATGTTCTAAAAAATATATATATTATCAAAATATGGAATATGGAAATCTAATAATTATATTAAATTAAAATATGGAATTTGGAAATCTACTAATTATATTAATGTGAAAATCGTAATATACCATTTAGCATCTTAACAATTCCTTTAAAAAATGGAAATTTAATAATTATATGAAAGCAATGGAAATCTACTCTATTAAAAAGGAGTCTTTTTTTATATACTAATACAAATTGTCATTTAAATTTGGACTATTTCTAGAGTGTTACAACAAGCCATATAGTTAATTGAACCGCACTATCTATTCTATTAAAATAGAGTCATTCTTTTTATCTACTGATACAAGTTGTTATTTAAATTTGGACCATTTCTAGAGTGTTACAAATAATACAAGTTATATAGTTGATTGAACCGCACTACTTAAATTAAACCGGCGATTATTTATGGAATAGAGTTTTGGGCTTAGTATTAAAGAAAAACTACAAAAAACATTAAATAAACTTTCCAACCTTAATGGATCAAAAATCAATTACTATTTTCAGGCCCAAAAATATTTAATATTTTCAACAAAACAAATTATCTATTATTAATCACTTATTTAAATCATGTACTTTAAAATATATTAATATTTTTTATTTTAAATAACAATCACTCTATCTTGATAAATTTTAATTGTAACTTTTAAATAATTTATTGTTTTATTTTTCTTAAATAATTTACAGATTTAAAAAAATGTAAAACAAAACCAAAAACCAAATCTAAAAATTAAAATCCAAAACCAAAGGCTGAAAACGCAGGTTATATTTTTATTTTTTTACAAAATAAACTATTTCAAAAATTTTAGAAAATTATTTTGTCATCTTTTCAGTTTTAAATTACATGTTCGATTAATTGAGATTTGTTTGATGGTAATATCAGTTCAAACTAACTCAGCGGGTCTAAAAATTAAAAAAAAACAAACCAAAAGCTGAAAATCAAAAAATAGCAATTTAAAAACTAAAAACCAAAAACCAAAATTTAAAACAAAATATAAAAATAAAAAATGAAACTAAAAACTAATGAAAAACAACTATCACCACAAATTTTGGTAAACTAATTTTATACCAAAACATTCTTTAAATTAAGACAAAACCCAATTATATAAAATTTTAATCATAAAAAATTTCCGCGCTTTCAAGCGCGGGTCAAAATCTAGTTTAAATTAAACCGATGGTTATTTATGGGATATAGTCTTGGGCTTACTTTTGTTTTTAGGACAAATTATATGGTTTGATTTTTAGGTTTACTATTAAGGAAAAACTCCAAAAAACATTGAATAAAAATTTTATCTTAATGGATTAAAAAAATCAATTATTATTTTCAGGTCCAAATGTATTTAATATTTTTAACAAAACAAAATTGTCTATATTAATCATTTATTTAAATTATGTACTTTAAAACACGTTATTGTATTTTTTATTTTAAATAACAATCACTTCTTTTTGATAAATTTCAATGGTAACTTTTAAATAATTTGTTATTTTATTTTTCTTAAATAATTTACTGATTTAAAAAAAAAATGTAAAGCAAAACTAAAAACCAAATATAAAAACTAAAATCTAAAACCAAAAGCTGAAAATGCATTGTTATGGATAACATATTGTTATAGTTTTTTGCTTTTGTTTATTTACAAAAATAAACTATTGCAAAAATTTTTTGTCATCTTTTCAGTTTTAAATTAGATGTTCGATTGTTTGAGATTTGTGTGTTGGTAATATAAATTCAAACTAACTCAGAGAATTTAAAAACTAAAAACCCAAACAAAAGCTGAAAATCAAAAATAGAAACTTAAAAACTAATAACCAAAATCTAAAAATAAAAACTGAAACTAAAAACTAAAGAAAAAATCGTCACCACAAATTTTGGTAAACTGATTTTATACCAAAACATTCTTTAAATTAAGACATAACTCAATTATATAAATTTTAGTTATAAAAAATTTTCGCGCTTTCAAGCCCGGGTCAAAATCTAGTTTCTCTTGACGTCTTAAACTCGCCAAAAATATCAGAAAAGAAAAAAAATTAACACAACCAAATTGCGCATCCAGGGAATCGAACCCTGGTCAGTACCGTGGGAGGGTACTATGATACCACTACACCAGATGCGCTTTTGCTAGTCATTCATATATTTACATTTTTATTCATAAACGCATTTCCTTTACATTACACATTTCGACATTGCGTATATTATTGGTAACAAAAAGAATCTATCAATTCCATCTCTTCGAATAAAATCCAAAATCTTGAATTTCAGCTTCTTCTTAAACATCTATTTAACACATTTAGCAACCTTTAAAAGAATTAATAATCGGTTACGAATTAAGGCCCATAGTACTAACTAACACATGTAACTAACACACGTCCATATAGCTGTTTGTTAGGATACATTTTGAAATAATACAAAAACATCATTCGCTCATTCCCTTATTCGAACCCGGGTTTGTGTACTCCGTAAGACATAAATACATCTATATATATAAACTAAAGTTCACTCCCTCAAAGCTCCTCCACGTCATAAAATAAGTTTCTAGAGTCGTGACACGTGGCAAGAGATGCTTATTTTCTTTTGTTGATTTACATCTACCTTGGCCCGCTCTTTCAATGACCCATTAAGAGCCCTCCTATTTGTTATAATTTATTATATGTAACGTCTTCCTTCACTAACNATCTATATATATAAACTAAAGTTCACTCCCTCAAAGCTCCTCCACGTCATAAAATAAGTTTCTAGAGTCGTGACACGTGGCAAGAGATGCTTATTTTCTTTTGTTGATTTACATCTACCTTGGCCCGCTCTTTCAATGACCCATTAAGAGCCCTCCTATTTGTTATAATTTATTATATGTAACGTCTTCCTTCACTAACTCTCCCCTCCCCTTTCAATTAAGTAATTTTAATTACCCTTTACCACAACTTTTTTCCAGATCCAGAATTTGTGATCCTATAAATGACGATGAAGACCTGCCCAAATTTAAGTACTTCATCAAACCATTCGTTACAAACCCAACCTGCAAAAAAAAAAAGCTTAATGGTCATCATTGTCCGCAAAAAAAATAGGCTGATCTTGCTGAGGTTAAGATTGAGTAATGATTTCTCACCTGGAAGGAACCATTGGACAGTCGTGGTGCATGTTCGTCGCCATAGCCAGCGCCTGTCGCGGATATCAGCAGCGGTGGAGAATAGAATTCCAAGGAAGATGACATCGTAGATCAGAGCCATGGCTAAGCTATGTACAGCTGGAACTGAGGGAGAGGCCGCATCCACTTTGGATTGAGAGGATTACAAGGAGGATGTTGATAGAGATGGCATCCATAACATAAGATGAAATGGGGGTAAAGAGAATAAACCACGTGGAAGTTAATTATCTTAGGATATTTGGTTAAATAGTCTCCCATGTCTGAGTGGCCATTGTAACAAAAAAAAAAAAGTCAAGTGGGAAATGAGAGATACTTTACTGTGAAGATTGTTATTTTCTCATGGGGTTTCTCTATTTGTACCAGAGAAATAGAGAGAGAGAAATAAATTATGCAATCGTGATTACTTTTACAATAATTTGCCATGCAAAGATCATCGGTAGTTGAGTGTAGAGAAAATATCATTCATTGTTATCATTGTGATATACAATTAAGGTTTTTTTTTCTCCTCTGTTTTTATGAGATTACTATGAAACTTTGGTATGTTTGTGGTTTTTATAGATCGCTACAAATCTTTGGAAAATCATTGCAAGTTCAAATCCTAGAGACTGTGAGTTTTGGTGTGCATGATTGTTTGCTTGATACACTTATTATTAAGTTATGTCCTTTAAATTGATAATATTAAGTTCATAGTTTACATGAAAGGTCTACAAGGATATATATAGTTGGAAGCGATTATTACTAATACTATGTTACTCCTGAAGTAACCATATTTGGAGTGCATGGATTATTATTATTCTATACATTTTACTTTGTGCTGTACATATTTTTTTGCAGGAATAGAAAGCTAACACATTCTTTAGTATTGAAGCGATAAATGAAGAAGAGGTAGAGGAAGAAGAATAAGAACTTGGTATGAACTTTTGTTGATGTTTAGATAGGTTTGTGAAGATGCTAGACAATGTCTGATTATAATATGTTTGTGTTTATAAGTNATTCTATACATTTTACTTTGTGCTGTACATATTTTTTTGCAGGAATAGAAAGCTAACACATTCTTTAGTATTGAAGCGATAAATGAAGAAGAGGTAGAGGAAGAAGAATAAGAACTTGGTATGAACTTTTGTTGATGTTTAGATAGGTTTGTGAAGATGCTAGACAATGTCTGATTATAATATGTTTGTGTTTATAAGTGTTGTTCTTATATTGTTCTATTCTTCCAATGTGATAGTTGTGTATATGTTAGAGTATGTAATTAAGAAATATTGTTTTTAAACAATAAACTACAATCAATATACAGTATTTTAATTATGTATAATCAAATTATTGTTAGGACTATATTTTATACGTTAGTCAATAATATTTATTTCAAAATTCTAATCAGTTATTTTGATATATAAAAATATCTATATGATTCTAACAAACATCTATATGTACAAATAGCAATGATAGTTTCATATTATTTAGTTATCTATCTAAATTTTTTTTTAGTTATAATTAATAAGTTATTTCTTTTATATCGTGTTATTATTAGTTTTGAGAAAAAAATGTATAAAAATAATTTTATTCATTAACGAAATATATAAAAAGGAGCAAAAAAAAATTCCTTCTGCTATCTCCAAACTACAATAATTAAAAATAAATCTATTAGTTTATTGGTTTAGTAAAGGTAGAATAAACATTGAGAGGAAATAAATAATTTTAATAAACATTGATAGAAAATATATAATTTTATTTCAATTAAAATTATTATAAAACAAATAATTAAAATTTTTGTACGGAATTTATCAATTTCACTACTGTTTTAGTTAAAATAATTAAATTTTAAAATAAATTTATTTATTTGCCCGCCCGTAGGGCGGGTTTATCCTAGTTCTCTATATTTTTTTCTTTCTTTTTTTCTCCATCGCGCATCGTTACAAAATCCCCAATTCACCTTCCCAACGATTCAAATCCCTAAACACGATCTTGATTCAAAAATCGAATCGAGAAGCCATGGATAAAAGCAGCAGCATCAACTCCACGGCCTCAACCGCTTCCAATCTGAGCACGGCTTCCCTCGAGAAGCTAGATCAGGCGGCGAGCTGGTTCGGCGCCACCGTCATCTCCGCCTTCTTCGCCTCCCTCGAGCGCTGCTCCTGCGTGAACCTATCTACCTTCGATGATGACGACGACGAAGAAGACGACAACGAGGAATCCAACAGCCGTCCCCTTGCTCACTCCGCCGCTCCTCAACCAGACGACATCGTTTAGATTTTTTCTCCGGTGATCCCTCGGTCTAGGAATTAAATCTACGATGTCATATGAACTTTTGATTGTATATCCTTTTTTTTGTTCTCCGAAATGTTGATGTGGAAACTGATTATGGTTGTTCCTTGTTCATGATCTATGAAGTTTATTTATATATATGCTTGGTTTATTTATATTTATTATATATATATATGCTCAGTCTCTGTTGAGAAACAGCATATCAAAAGAATCAACTGTGTTGAAGAACAGCTTGTGTGTTTTTCTTATTGTGGGAATT
Source organism: Eruca vesicaria subsp. sativa (assembly GCA_932364175.1). NCBI lineage: Eukaryota > Viridiplantae > Streptophyta > Magnoliopsida > Brassicales > Brassicaceae > Eruca > Eruca vesicaria. The sequence goes on from CAKOAT010498488.1 coordinate 52,174, forward strand.
CTTTTAAATGTTACTTTGGAGAACCTTCTCTTGTTTGTTGAAATTCTGATGTTTAACACTGTAATCTGGTTTCATCTCTCTAGTCTTTGATAATTGTTATAAGGATTGTAGTAGTAGAATAGATTATAAGGATATTTTAAGTGTTTTCTCGTGTTGGTTTCTTGTGTGTTGAACCTGTGATGTTTAGCATGAAATCCTGTTTCATCTTTCTAGCCTTTGATTCTAAGATGATTATGAGGATTGTACTAGTAGAATAGGTTTGTAAACCTTGTTTAAGTGGAAGTTGTCCATTGATTGTTATTTGTTAGCTTACTATTTGGTGTAAATATTAGGTTTTTAGATACTTAATCTGACTCTAAGTTTAGATACATAGAACAGAGTTTTTTTTTAAATTAAACGAGCTTAACGAAAAATTGTTTCTTACCTTACTTTTGTAGTATATCTTAGTTTAATTTAATCCTTAGTTCCCTACATTGGATCTGACTTCAACTTAGGATATGATGAATGCCGAATTTCATTGTTTTGGTGGAGCCTGTCTATCTTATTAGAAAACAAAGCAGCAGATAAAAATTGGTTATAATATTGTAAAGTTTGTCCGATGATGAGTTGCAATGAGATTTACACTCATCGTTCCAATTGCTAAAGCGATTTGAAAAGTTGCTATGTTGAAAGCACAATTATTGACTCTGAGGACCACATTGGCTTTATCTTCTTGCCCTAGCTCTTTAATCTGCAGTCTTTGCCCTTTGTTTTTCCCCCACGTCTTGTCCTAGGGTTTCAGTGAATTTGCGTTTTTTGTGGGAGATGATGGTCATCTGTCTTAGGGTCTAGAGGGTAAAAGGAGTTTCTCTGAAATGTTTCGCGTGGATGTATGCTTTTGTCATCTTTGCCGTGAGCATTCTCAGTTATTCATTCCTCTCATCCTTCACGTTGATTGCTCAAAAAGAAGAAAACATGAACAAGAAAGATTTTGAGAAGTTCTTTTGATGGTATTATGTGAGCGATAAGTCCACAATCGAATAGGAAAGAATGTTGATGATTATGTTGTAGTTCCAGTTACCATCTTCTTGTTCTTGTTTATTAGCAATCTACCTAAGTAGATCTTGATGAAGTAGTTTTAGATGCGTAAAAGCTGTGAGATTTACCGGTTGTAGAATACCATCATCAATGGATTATGCGTTTTATGTGAACAACAGATAGGAACAGAAATGGAAATATAGCACAAGATTGTTCTACCTAAGTAGCACTGACTCGATTCCTCAGCAGTAACTCTATTCGTAACTTTGCAAAAATTTCAGCTATCAATCATTTATTTTGAAACACCAAATCTTTGTACGCTGAAAAGGATCATCTTGCTTGGAAAATCAGGGATATGAGAGTCGACAGACTGCCCATTGGTCGTATTTTATCTCTTGCTTATTGCAATCTATCATAATTTTCATAAACATAACCTTGAGCAAGCTCAGACACTCTTTGATCTCTCTCTCAACCAATGACTCTGTCAAGTGTCAACAACTCGCAGGTCACCTTTACAAATTACTTCAGTGATAGCTCCAACACGGACTACATTGTTTATATCATTAGAGTTTAGAGGCAACACAAGAATTATAAGCTTTTTGTAGTTCCTTATACAATCTAGTACAAATGATACAAGATTACATGTGTGAGAGAAGGAATGGAGATTCAGGTGATCTTAATCCTCAGCTTTTCCAATTTTCTCCTTCTCTCAGTTTAGGTATGAAACTATCCGGTAAAGGTTAAGTCAAGGCATTGTGTGTATGAAAAACAGTAATTTGACATGAAGGTTCAGGTGATCTGAGCTGGACTTGCTATTAGCTGAAGTTTTGAATTCTCATTAGAGTTCTTTAGCGTGTCAATGGACAGAGCTGACGAGAAGACATTCTTAGTGTTGAGCAACATATCAATGGGAGTTTTTATCTTTTCCTCCAACAGATTCTTCCTTATCCTTCAAAAGAGAATTGCTTTGGATAATTGAAAAGAATAAGATTGAAGCTTGGATATGGAGTAATCTACGAAAACGCATATATTTAGCAATTCCAAATCCAAACCCAATTGAATCTTAACCAGATGGCTTAACTGAACCAATTAGGTCGGTATATTTAAAACGTCGTCGCTTAAAGGGTAGGGGTACTTTCGGTAACTTAAGTCAAGGCCATCGTCATTGTTATTGAACAGATCAACCATTGATCAACACAGTTTTCGTGATTCTAGAGAGAGAGAGGCGAAGCGAAGAAGATCTCAATGGGTGACGTTGCCGACAAACTAGGTTACTTCCAAGCGATAACAGGTCTGGAAGATCCAGATTTGTGCACAGAGATCCTCCAAGCTCATGGCTGGGACCTCGAACTCGCCATCTCCTCCTTCACATCCTCTGACCCACAACACAATCCCGACCCTGACGCTTCCTCTTCCCACATCGATGCCGATCACTCCACCACTCACCCCGAAACGAACGATTACTCTCCTCCACGAGCAATCCACGACGATTCAGAACTCGAGAGAGTACCCAGACCCCCGGGAATCGCGTGGAGGATCATCACGTTACCGATCTCGATCGTCTCCGGTAGCTTAGGGCTAGTCTCCGGCGCCATCGGGTTCGGATTCTGGGCCGCCGGTGGAGTTTTATCGTATTCCCTCGGTATGTTAGGGTTCGGAGGACGTTCACCGCCGTCGTCGTCATCATCGGCGTCTCGGCTTGTGCCTTCTTCGGCGACAGGTGAAGCGATTGAGTTCATTGCTTTGTTCGATAGAGATTACGGGAGGAACGCTTTTAAGCCTGGGTTTGTACCGGAAGGTTTCATGGACGCGCTTCAGAGATCTAGGAGCGAGTTTAAGCTCTTGTTTGTTTACTTGCACTCTCCTGATCATCCTGATACGCCTGTGTTTTGTGATGGGACGCTTTGTAATGAAGTGTTTGTTGCGTTTTTGAATGAGAATTTTGTGACTTGGGGAGGTAGTATTCGGTCTAGTGAAGGGTTTAAGATGAGTAATAGCTTGAAGGCCTCGAGGTTTCCCTTTTGTGCTGTGGTTATGCCTGCTGCTAACCAGAGGATTGCTCTTCTTCAGCAGGTAAAGTTACTGTCTTTGTTGTTCTGTCTGATCATTGATTTTTGGATTGATCTTCGTTGATTGGCAACTTTTAGTAGACTTGGTTTGAAGAAGATTTTTAGTTCCTTTATGTCATGTGATTAGGTAAAGTAACAGTCTTTCTTCTCTCTGGTCAGATTCTTAGTTGGGTCTTCAGTGATAAGTCTATTTTGTAAGAATGTTATGGAAGGGGCAATTTCGTAACTTTAAGTAGACTTGGTATATTGTCTGCAGCTGTTCTTTTATCTCTCTTATGTGATTAGGGAACTGCTTTGAAAATGTGTGGAAACTACTATTTTGTTGAAATGATTAAGTAGTGAAAGTGGGTAGAGATAGCTGTTTGATTCTGCTTTTTTATCTGTGACCCAGTATTGTAGTCATTCTGCTACTAAACTTGTGCTAGTTTAGTAGTATATGTGGTGTGACGGGAGACGTAGTTCTTAGTTTTGTTGTGTTGTTTGTGCCGTTTGCTTGTGGCAGGTGGAGGGACCGAAAACTCCAGAAGAAATGATTGCTATACTGCAAAGAGTTGTAGAAGATAGTTCACCTGTTCTTGTTACTGCAAGGGTTGAGGCAGAGGAAAGAAGGAACACTGCGCGCCTGAGAGAGGAACAAGATGCTGCTTACAGAGCTGCTCTTGAAGCCGATCAAGTATGTTTCCCCTCCCGGTGTTTACAAGATCTATTGTGATTAGTCTAATGTCTAAATTTATGGTATCTTTTTTTTGTGTTGATAAGGCAAGGGAGAGACAGAGACAGGAAGAGGAAGAGCGTTTAGAGAGGGAAGCTGCTGAGGCAGAGAGGAAACGCAAAGAAGAAGAAGAGGCTCGGGAGAGAGCAGAGCGTGAAGCTGCAGAGAGGGAAGCTGCTAGAGTGAGAATGAGACAAGAGAAAGCACTTGCTCTTGGAGAGGAACCTGAGAAAGGACCTGATGTTACACAAGTAAGTTCTCCTACTTTCTTTGTTCATAAAACGTAGTACACTTACTTAGTCTGTTTTTCTTTTGTTGGTATTTATGGGACACGTGGACTGTTTATTTTGCCATGAAATGTAGGTTTTGGTAAGGTTTCCTAATGGAGAAAGAAAAGGGAGGAGGTTTGAAAGCAATACCAAGATACAAACATTGTACGACTACGTTGATTCACTTGGAGTGCTGGAAACAGAAGAGTATAGCTTAATAACAAACTTCCCAAGAACAGTGTATGGAAGAGACAAAGCGTCGATGTCTCTGAAAGATGCAGGTTTGCATCCTCAAGCCAGTCTCTTCATTGAGATCAACTAAGTTTCAGATTCTTCTGTTTCTTTCTCCTTTAGCCCCTCTTTTTTTTCAGTTTTTTGTTCCTATCGTTTTAAAATAATTAGTAGTGTTGCTTCAGTAACCGATGAAAAAGATTACATATACACATATATTCAGAAGTTGTGTCACATATTTGATATATTTATTTCTAAAAATTATCAGGTTTCGCATTGTATTCTTTTTTCTTGGTGTCATATTGAAGACACCAAGATCAGTCTTTTTGTTGAGATTCTCAACGATCAACTTCGAGCAATAGTCTTCCCGTTATTTTTCCCTTGATTCTCAACGATCAACTTCTGTTTTAAGCCTTCATCGAAGATCTCTTTGGCTTTTAACCGTTTGTGCATCGTTAATTCCCATAGTGGAGAAAAAAATGGAATAAGGTTTGGAAGCTTAAACCAAGATACACACTTTGTCTACTTAAACCTTTCTTCGCAACATATTTTGTTTCTGCAGAAGATGGTTATCATATTACTCCTCTAACTTGCCGCTTAAGGCATCTAATACGAAGAGGTGTTTTTAGTTGAATTTTTATTATAGCGTTTTATTAATAATTCTGTAAAAGAATATTATTTAATGACAAACTCTAACAAACACAAGACCAAAATAAAAATAAAGGAATTAAGTTCGTTGTAGGATGATCAAGAACGAATTAGGGTCTCAAAATAATGAAGTCCGTCAAGCTCCGGTGCAAACCTCAGTTGTGCCTTCTCCACCGAAACATTCTTTGTTGACTTCTCCACCGACACAGATTGAACCGCAGAGGAGGAGGAAGAAGAAGAGGATCCATCAGAGGAAAAAACAGCAGTAACTTTGTTCCTGATCATCTGTGCGCAGAAGTAGTCGAACATACCTAGCAATGAATTCATAGTTCTGTTAAATTAACTGTTTTAGAGAAATCGAGAGAAGAAGTTATTTTGAATTATAAAAATCTTGCTTTGTGAAGAAGAAGAGAAAAGAGATTTGTTTATATAGAGAGAAAACTTAAGAAAAGAGGTTTGTTTCCTATTTCTATTAGAGTCTACTTTCGTTTAAATCCAGAAAAAAGGAAATTGTATCCTATATACATTAAAAAAAAGACAAATACAAATTTACAAACTAACTAAATTTTTCCCTTGTTTCTTACTTTCTCTTCTTATCTCTTTCTACTTTTTCTTCTACGATCTAATTTCCTTCTTTTCTTAGTTATTTGACAAATAAGCTGGAAAAAAGTTTACTTTCCTTTTTCAGGCTACGATTAGACGCGTCATATTCTACGCGCTGAAACCTTCCTTTTATTGTTTCTTAAAATATCAAAATACGTACAGAAAAATAACATACTTCATCCCTTCTGATGTTTTGGTTTAATGCACAAAAATTTAAAAAAATTACATTCTTCTAAAAAATAGTTTTAAAGATAGGAACTAGCTAGTTTATCAAGAATTTTTTTATTTTTTTTGTCAACCAGTTTATCAAGAATTTATGATTAAAAATTGACCATGGAATATATCAAAACACTTTAAATAAAATCTTAATACTGTACATAAATATTAGTCGATGCTCTTCTTTCTCTCTCAAGTAAACCCGAAAAAGAACAGTACTCAATGTTTGATGTGTTCATCATCATATATGCCAATTAGAATGAGCTCCCATGCGACGGAACCGCTTTGCACTGAGCATACATAAATCATAACTACAATCCGAGTTATTGCCAATGAGAATTTGATTTGAAAAGAGAAGGATATACAAATCAATGTTGGAGATTGTCACTGAAGTGAAAGGTTTTATATAAGATGAATAACTGGCCAGTACGAGACATTAGGCCTGTTCATTTAACGAACGCTGAACTCAGCGGCTGCGTTAAAAAGTTAAGCTTAGCATCACGGCAAACATGTACGCGTGAAACAACCCCAACTTGTTTTTACGATCGCTGCGACAATCATTTAATCATAAAACGAACGCCGAAAAAACTAGCGTTCACTAGATCTCAGATTTTGTTCTCCATCAACTCATGTGCGTCTACTTTAATTTCCGATACCGTTAGTTTGCTTCTGTCGTCTGTGTTTTTTTTCTGTCGCTGCCGCTGCGATCTGCGTGCGTAAAAAGAACAGGCCTATTGTCTATTACAAGGTATGTTGCATGCATCATAAGATTGCTCTGCTTTTGTTAGTTGATCCCACGTTCTTTTAGTGTATTTTTATAATGGAGGTGTCACTGTAATCAGTACAAGATGCAGTTATGTTGTATATAAGACCTGGTTTTGTAGCTTTCTATAGATTCACGAGGCTTCCTCCGTAATCAAATGGGGCAGCTACTTTGGCTTGATCCGTCTGCTAAAATAAGTTCTTGTGATGGATGTCTTCCAAGCTGCTAGTATATTGGCGTGCTTAGGTTAGATAAGGCATGAGGAAAAGTTTGTATAGAGGGAATAGTTGAACCGGGGGGCCTTGCTCACTCATCAACGTCACTCTACCACTACACTATAACAAACATTTTCCAAATAGGGGCATGTGGCAAAAGCCCATTAGCACATGGTGTGCACGATCATGACCATGTGCTGCGACATCCTGCTGCAATAACAGAAAGATGGTGTGTTTATGAATGTCGGTCCTCCTTCAAGCCACTTCCTCTTTATTTATATGAAGATGCCGGTTAAGTCCTTTTTTTTTTCTTTTGCCAACTTGGCTTTCTCCAACCACACATATTCTTGTTATTCATTACATGATGAGCCAAATTCATTCACATAAATTACTGATCTACCATGGTTTTGACCCACTTTTAACCATGGTATTGAGATTATTTTACAATATATATATATATATATATATATATATATATATATATATATATATATATATATATATATATATATATATATATATATATATATATATATATATATATATATATATATATATATATAT
>CAKOAT010498488.1:59580-92812 GCA_932364175.1 Eruca vesicaria subsp. sativa
TTAAAGGAGAGTTTTCTCGAGATAACTATGAAGATCAAACAACAAGGTCAATATCCAAAGATACATATCGATCGATACACATCCTGTGTAATCGATCGACGACGCTTCCGTAGAAGATGACGAATGGAGATACTCCATCGATCAATGTACGCCTTGTACCATCGACCGATATCGAGCGTGAAGAATAAGTTTGACTCAGCCGACTTGAAGCCCAACTTCTCTCAATATTACAAGATTGCCCCTGACGAGTTTTTAACCTAATTGAACTCATATTTATAGTTATGCGTATGTGTTTTGGCAGAGTATGCTTTTATTCTAAGTATGCTTTTTATGCTTTTTAATACTCTTAGTTCTTTCATTTTATAAAAGTATTCTTTTCATCTTATTCTGATTTTATAAAGTACAAAATATCTCTCCTTTCTTAAAATAAATATTATATCTGGTAATATTATATAGAAAAAATGATTGGCTGTATAATATCTTATGAATGAAAGGCATGCATAAGAAAAAGATGGAATAAGTATAAATAGTGATAAATCTGAAGTTTACTGATTTATGGTCATTTAATGCAATAGTGTTATTGATATTTTTGTTAAATTTTAGGTTTTTTCAAATATAGCATATCTTAAAGAAAAAAACCATAATAGGAAATGAATCATCAAACAAGTTTATTGGATGTGATTTCCTTAAACAGGCCCCCAAACAAGCCTTAAACAACTTGTTTTAATCTATTTTCATTTTCTTCGATTCAAACCATCGTCTAAAATCATGTTTCATACTCGATCCGTTATGATTTCTCTGCATTTTCCAAGTATATTAATCATCTTTTTCTTCTCTCAATTTCTAGGATTTCGACGTGCTCCTCTTCGCGTCTCTACTTTGATTTGGGATATCTCTGATTCGATTCCAGGTGGGTTTATTTTCTACCATAATTCTCTTTTATGGGTTTGTGAAATTAGTTGCAAACTTTCTAAATTTAAGGTTAAACCCAGTTCAAATCTGTTAAAGTCCGTAGATTTAATTAAATTATGCATTAAGTAGTATTTACTGGAGATGTATGTAAAAAAGCTATAAACCTAAGGGATTATGTTGCTTGAAATAGATTACAAAGCTTATTTTTTGTTCATGTAAAGAGTCTGAATTGCGAAATCTTTTGGTCTGTGTGTATCTATCTAGTTTATGACTTTCTTGTTCATGTATATGATAGATTGAGATCAATTAATGATTAAAACAAAGGCTCTTTGTTTTATTACTGATTTCTGAAAGCTTTAGGTTTATGAATCACTCCCAAGTTTTCATGACACTTTTCTTGTTTCTGAGTATATATTTCTCATATAAGTTTCTGCTTGTCTTCATTAGATGGGAGACTCTCGAAAATGGTAAACACGAGCTCTTGCTGGAGTGCCTCCTAGAGCTGGGAATACCTACGAAATTAATGTCAAGAACTTCATCTCACGTACAAGAGCCTTGTATGTACACTGCAGACCTTTGGGGATCTACGAATGCTCTTTATGTGGCTATCCCTCCTTCTTCTCATGACCTGTGTTACCTGAAGTCATCGGCTTTGAACATTTGGTTTCTTGGGTATGAGTTTCCTGATATGATAATGGTTTTCACGACGAAGAAGATCCATCCCTTCTTAGTGATACGCCATGGATTTTACCCACTTTTATATAAATTATTTTAATATCTAACTATTACGTTTTAGAATCTATTTACCATATCTATAGGTTCAGGAGTGATTTGGAAGAAAGTGATGTTTCTGGAGCATTTTGAAGACAAAAAGAGAAGCCACCCGAGCTGACTATCGAGCAGACCAGAGGTCGACATATAGAGTCACTTATCGATTGATGCACACCCTGTGCCATCGATCGACAGTCAGCGCGCGAAGATACTCGACTTGGTTTCAGCCAACTTTAAGTCTAAGACACCACCAAATTACGAGATTGTCCTTGATGAGTTTTTACCTAGTATTTATTCGTTTGCCTATTGTTGACGGCAAAGTGTGCTTTCTTAATTTCTATTAGTTTTCACCACAAAGATTTTTAGTAAGATTGGAGAGAAGATTCAAGACTTCTTCAAATCTTGTTATTAGAACTCCATTATTATCTATCTATCTATGCAGTTTTTTTTATCTATTTGTTATTATGAATTGGTTAGCCATGTTTGAGTAATTCTACTGTTAGATTTAGGGTTCATATAGGTTATGAGGGATTAGTCCTAAATATAGAATTGTTAAATTGTGATATTTGTCAGTAATGCTGAATTCTAGAGTAGCTAACTAGAACCTTGATAATAAGATTGTTAGGCACAAGCGAGAGCTTGGTCTTTATTCTGAATAGATACTGACCGAACTAGGATTTCTAGAAAAAGGCGATAGATGATTTAGGAACTCTAGTGCACACGTAATCAACCCGCGCACAAAGCTTGCTAGAAGCACGTCGATCGATATTTCTATAGAATAATTGATCGACGGAGCGAAAGGTGTATCGATCGCTATTCCTCTAGAATCATCTATTGACACTTTCTATTGATCAACAAGCGAGACTTGAGATCACTAGATCTAGACAATAGACGAATCAAAACATGTGATAGCTGATCGATTAGTTCATATAAGTTGAGCTCTATAATATCCTGCAACCAACTAATAGCATTTATATCTCTATAATCCTGATTATCTGAATAGACCCTTCAGTCTAGATACTTTCCCATATTGTTACAAAACTCAATAAACCAACAGAACAACTATCTTATTCAAACATATCTTTATTATTAATAATATTCAGCCTAGCTTTATTAAGTATAATTAGGTATTTTGACATCCTAGCTCTATGTGGATTCGATCCCAAAGTACTACAACTGAACCTCTAATTTGAGAGATTAAAGTCACTTCTTAGGGTAATTTAAGAAAAATCAAATTTGGCGCTGTTGTCGGGGAGCTTTGATTGTCATTAGATTTATTCTTATTAAGTCCATGTTATTCTTTTTAGATATTTTCTGGTTCAAAAATTTTTCTTTGTCTTTTCAGGTGCATGCCCAGCAGTACCAGAAGCAACAAGGAAAAATCACTGATATTCTCAGAGGATCATGCAAGCTTGGAATGTTCTATTCGCAAGGAAAAAGACTTCACATCGATCGACAGCAACACTAGTTCGTCGACCAATATTCGCACACCACAGTCGACCGAGATTACTTTTCCGTCGACCAACACTCGCCTACCACCATCGACCAAAACTACTTTTCCATCGACCGACCTTCTCGACACGACATCAATAGATACTTCAGTCTGGACATCGATCGATACTGAGCCGTGAGACATGGTTGCGACACTGATTCTCAGAAAGGATGAGGATGGGAACCTGCATAACCAACAAGGTCATCTGCGTAATGAAGCAGGTCAAAAGGATAGATGCTCAGAGGACTGTTATCCCTGAGCCTGATACTGAGACTACAGAAGCAGTAGAAGCTGCAGACGAGGCTGCTCGACCCAGAACGTTGGCTGACTACAATCGTCCAGATCAGTACTATGCCAACTGATCATCTATACACCCTTAAGCTATCCAGAGAGGCGATTTTGAGTTGAAGCCCCAGTACTACACATTCGTGGGACAGACACCTTACTGTGGATTATCTAACGAGCACCCTATGGACCATCTGGAGAGGTTCGAGAATCTCATATCTGCTATTTAAGTCATGGAGTCCCTGAGGAATAATTACTCCGCAAGCTCTTTAAGTACTCACTTGGTGGAAAAGCTTCGCATTGGCTTAAGCAGTTACCACCAGGATCAAGAACGCATTATTGCATAATTTCTTTGATGAGGCACGCGCTGAAGACTTAAGGAGCAAGATTTCTACAATCACACAAAAGCCTACAGAATCATTCAGAAGCTCCTAGATCAGATTCAAATATTTTCAGAGAGATTGTCCACACCTTGGATTCAACGAAGTGCAGCTGCTCAGCACTTTGTTCAGAGGCATCAGATGGCTCTGGACATAGCTAGTGAAGGAAACTTCAACACTAGGAATCCAGAAGAGGCTATGAGACTTTATGAGAACTTGACATCCAGTAAATAGCACCAAGAACACTGACTTTGAGAGAAGGAAATCTGATGCTATCCTTGGGAAGAAGCAGATGGATGAGGTGAAAGCAAAGTTAGACAGTGTTCACAAGCTTCTTAAGAAGCAGGCTTGCTTTGCAGAAGATGCACATGCTGTAGATGTAGAGGATAAAGCAGAAGCACAAGAGGATTTGAATTTCATCAGTGGCACTGGATTTCAGTGAAACCAGTATGGAAACAAGAAATCCTACGGAAATGGTTAAAGAAGTAATTTTAACCAGAGTTTGCAATACTAGAAGCCTTATAGCAAAAACAGCAGAAGCTATGGAAATTCATCCAAACAGAATCCACCACCACGGGCTCAGGAAAGCAAGATTGAAGCAATGTTTGAACAAGTTTTAGAAGGCCAACAGAAGCTAGCGGTGGATTTCAATGGGAAGATTATTCTCTCTACAACAACCTGAACACAAAGTTTGAGACTTTGAGCACTTATGTGAAGAAGTTGGAGATGCAGGTAGTTCAGACAGGAGAAGATGTTAAGTGGCAGGAAGCCTTAGCAAGGGAGATATGAGGTGAAAAAATGAATCATCACGTGAATTTCATTATAGATGATGATTTCTGGCAAGTGGTTGAGAATTAAAAGCTTCAGGAATGAGATTTCAAGCTCAAAATCTCCATGAGTTTTAACGGTTTACAATGGTTTCGATCGACACCACACTTCAAACATCGACCAATGAACTTCAACGAGCAGCGAGAAACGAGATTTTCTAAGCATCGCTCAACAGAGCCAGTTGCATCATGAAACGCGGTAAGGATCATGACTTACGAGGAGTTCGCGACAAGACACCTACATCCACCCAAACCCTTTCATATCAACGTCGATCAATACAAGGATTCATCGATCGATTGAAATAGAGAGACTACCGACGATCGACAACCTCAAGCTCCTGCCGATCGACGACCACCTCTCACGTACCAAGTGTAGTTACCACCAATTGATGCATCACGACTTAATGCACTCAGGAATTTACCAACGCCTTCTGATTACCCACCAGACACGTCCAGCAGAGATTCAGAAGATGCACCAGAGCCTATGCAAGTTGATCAGGCTACTGTGGGGAGAACCTTAAGGAGAAGAAAAGAGAAAGTTGCTAAGCATCTGAAGAGGAGAGTTAATTAGAAGGAGTTGGATAGCTTCACTAAGAGAGTCCTTAGAATTCCACTGGATAAGCCATTTGAGGAGGTTTACTTTACCCACATGTTGTGGATATTCTTCAAAGAGACCAAGGAAACTGAGAGATTCTTGCATCAGGTCAGCGAAAAGATGAAGAAAAGGATCACACTGAAAAAAAAGAGTGATCCGGGAAAATTTGCTATACCATGCTTAGTGAAAGGCATTGAGTTCCCATGTGCATTATGTGACACAGGAGCTTCAGTCAGCATACTTCCTAAGGTTATGGCAGACCAGTTGGGTCTGAAGATAGAGCCTTCAGAAGAATCATTCATTTTTGTGGATTGTTCTCAAAGGAACTCAAGAGGAATCATGAGAGACCTTGAAGTGCAGATTGGTAATTCCCTTGTCCCAGTCGATTTTCATGTTCTCGACATCAGTTGAACTGAAATTATTCTCTACTACTTGTGAGGGTTTTCATGGCAACAGTAGGAGCAGTTTGAAACATGCAGACCAACCAGCTGTGCCTGATAGATTAGAATGTCTACTATGATCCGATTCGAACTTTCAAGTCACGGGTGTTCTACATAGGAGCCATATATGATCCATGATTCATAGCAGCATGCCACAATGGAGCTGAATACGAAACATAGTGTGATATATTCATCGATACTCACACTTTGACATCGATCAATAATCACCTGGAAGAATCGATCAACAATCGCCCAGACGATGCGTTCGACGACTTTCCAGAGGGATCTATTGACAGTTGGGAGAATGATTACTATCAAACTACCTGTGCAGTAGACACTATTTTACCATTAGAGCAAGATGATCCGTTTATCGAGTATGACGAGTACTATAGAGAGGAAGAAGCTATTGAGTATCATGGTCTTCTTACAAAAGAAGATAGAATTCTCTACCATTCCTATGGAACACGGAATGAGCCATCGATCGACAGAGGTTACCCACCATCGATCGACAGTATACGAGAGGGAAAATACTTAATAGTTAGTTGGGCAGATGATTACTGTAGAGAGAGTTATGCAGTAGCAACCGCACTACATGGGATCAGTGTGGATAAAATAGGACAATCGATCGACAACGCTCACGTACCATCGATCGACACTCATGAACCACACTAATACGAGGTAAGACCACCAGATCATACAAATAATAATTCTAACACCGGATGAGTTTGGTATTTTCAGAGATCCAGAGGGACATGCACGAGCAAAAGATGGACAAATTCTACACATATGAAGAGAGGACATCACATACATGCTTGAGATGGCGAAAGGACCAGATACTCTCTTCATTCAACAACGTAAAGTGTACCGGGAGAGGGAGCTAGATGATTTATATGATGAAGCATGTGGAGTAGGGACTCGTTTTGAGCGGAAGAACTATACACGTAGACGACCATCGATCAACAAATCATCATCACCATCGATCGACAGGCGTCTTGGATTTAAAAAAAAAGAGAGGTTATAACTGCTTGGGAGTGAGGAAGTTCTACTGGGAATAAAGAGATGAGTATGGCATCTACAGAGATGAGAATGGACAAGCATGTGGAAAAGATGGCAACCTCATCAACATCACAAAAGCTGACTTCAGAAAGCTTTTGGAAAGAGCTTCAATGCATGGACCCTCTTTCATATGTCTTCCAGAACATGCAGAATGATATGTTCAGCCATGGACAGAGCCAGAGATTTACACCAAATATGAGATTGATGAGATGGTATATGGAATATGTGGAGCTCAAGTAAGATCAGAAGATGATTTCAAGATGAAGCTCGATGGTTTCTACATTCCACTCAATGAAAGCATCAAATGGTTAACTGCATGCATGGAAGAGATGAAGCAAGACATAGCCAAGATGCAGACACCACATGCAACCCCAGGAAGGTCATCACCATTGATCGACAGTATCGACCAACGAGATATCGAGAGTATCGACCTACCATAGATCGATAGAGTGCCTACACAAATAAACCCAACCAAGTCTGAGCCACCAAGGCAGAGATTGATGAGTTAGTAGAAGAACTCAACAGAGCTATTAGTTCAACAGAGGACAGACTTGACAGAAGATGTGATGATGCCTACTTTTCATTCGACAACAGCATCAACTTTTTGACTTCGTACCCTAAAGATTTGAAGAAAGAAGTAGCTCAATCCAGAGATACATAGCAAGTCGACCAGACGCTTCAATATCAATCGACATAGGCTTATCAGCATTAATCGGCGGTGACTTCGAAACAATATGAGGCAAGATAGTAACAAAGGAGATATTGCAAGACGAGCTTGATGCAATGGAAAGTGGAGAGAACATCTCAGATCATACATATGCCACACTTTTGAAGCATCAATTCAGTATTGAGAACCTCGGAGAAAGGTTATAGGAGGTAGAGGATGCTACTGCAACAATGAATGATAAGTGTACCAGAGAAGATGAAGCCATGAGAAGTTTCACCTGTACAATGTCTCAAAATAACAAAGAAGAAGCAGAGACTTGTTTCCCGACAAGTAGCTCTTCTCCACCACACTAGCCAATCAACCTCCAACAGTCAAGCTAAATGACTATAACAAAGCGTTGAGTGTGAGACAACCCACTATTAGGTCATTTCTTTAAGTCTTTATTAGATTAGTACTTATTTTCATTTTACAATTTTGCAGGCTTTCAAAAAAAAAAAAAGAAAAAAAAAGATCTGAATAGACGATTTCCATAGATATCAACCACTGAGAGCATGTCGACTTCGATCGATATTACATCACCTGCAGCGACCGATTGCAACACCATTCCATCGATCAACATTCACTCCGATCAGGTATATCGTTCCTACTTGTTACATTGAGTCATTATGATTTAGTTTTTCAGCATCACTTGGAGATGCTTACTGACATTAGTTTATTTATGAGTCTTATTAAAATGTTTTCAAAAAGAGTCTTATAGAGTCAAGAAGGGGATAATGATTACTTTTAAATTTTTGCTTATTATCTATCACTCTATAGCACCATTCTTAGACTTCTTGTCAGCAGATTATACTAAAGATACTAAAGTGGATAATCCTACCATTACATCACACTTGCCTAGAAAGTATGAAGAAACCAAAGCTAACCTCTAACCCTAATCCTGACTTATTTGCTTGTCTTGGGACTTGGTATACATTGGATTGGATTCCTTCTGCAAGTCCGGAAGGTAAAAATATTTTAATATCCAACTATTACGTTTTAGAGTCAATTTACCATATTTATAAGTTCATGAGAGATTTGAAATAAAGTAATGTTTTGGAACATTTTGGAGACAAAAGGATCCAAAAGGAGAAACCACCCGAGTTGACCATCGAGCAGACCAGAGGTCGACAATTAGAGTCACTTATCAATCGATGCACACCATGTGCCATCGATTGATAGTTAGTGCGCGTAGATACTTGACTTGGTTCCAACCGAATTTAAGTCCAAGACACCAGAAAATTACGAGATTGCCCCTGACTAGTATTTATTTCTTTGCCTATTGATGATGGTAAAGTGTGCTTTCTGAATTTCTCTATGTTTTCACCACAAAGGTTTTTAGTAAGATTGGAGAGAAGATTCAATACGTGTTCAAAACTTTTTATTGAAACTCCATTATTATCTATCTATTTATCTATGCAGTTTTTTTATATGTTTGTTGTTATGAATTGCTTAGCTATGTCTGAGTAGTTCTATTGTTAGATTTAGGGTTCGGATAGGTTATGAGGGATTAGCCCAAAATATTGAATTGCTAAGTTGTGATATTTGTCAGTAGGATGATGTTAATGCTGAATTCTATATTAGCTAACTAGAACCCTGATAATAGGATTGTTAGGCACAAGCTAGACCTTGGTCTTTATTCTGAATAAATCCTTATTGAACTAGGATTACTAGAAACAAGTGGTAGCTGATTTAAGAACCCTAGTTAGAACGTTATCAACCTGCTTAAAGCCTTGCTAGAAGCGCGTCGATCGATATTCCTATAGAATAATCGATCGAAAGAGGGAAATGTGTATAGATAGATATTCCTCTAGAATCATCGAACGACACTTTCTATTGATCAACAAGCGCTAGTTGAAATCACTAGATCTAGACAACAGACGAGTCTAAAAATGTGATAGCTGACTGATCAGTTCATATAAGTTGAGCTCTATAATATCCTACAACCAACTAATAGCATCTATATCTCAATAATCCTGATTACCTGAATAGAAATCCCTAGTCTAGCCACTTTCCCATATTGTTACAAACCTCAATCAACCAACCAAAAAACTACCTTGTTCAAACATGTTTTTATTATTAATCATATTCAGCATAGCTTTATTAAGTCTGATAAGGTTTTTTCACACCTTAGCTCTATGTTGATTCGATTCCTAAATACTACAACAGAGCCTCTTATTTGAGTGAGTAAAATCACTATGGTACTTTGAGTAAATCATGCAGCAAGACAAAGGCAACTCTTCTTGAAGTTGTGAAGAAACTTGCACTTGATGAGTTGAGGATTGATGTTGTTATGCATGTGAAGGCTAAAGGTGATGATGGAACAAGGCAGATGGATCCCGTTTTTTGTGACATCCGTGATCTGCCCGTGGGTGATTGAAAGGAGTCCCAAGCTGTAGGACACATTGCTCGTGAAACTCCTGAAGATAAGTTTCTGGAGACATGGACTGAGGGCTAAAGAGTGAAAAAGTTCAAGTTTGTTGATATCATTGTTGGCTTGTCTGATCTCTTTGCTGTGAAAGATGGAACTGAGATCATTAATGTAAAGAAAGATGTGTATCTAGCCTATAGTGTGATGAAAAATGTTGTTTTTCCAAAACTTGAGAATACTATTAATGAAGAGAAAGATGTCACCCACTCTTCGTTGATCAAAGTCACCGAGAAAGCAGTACTTGATCCAACGAGAGCCGATGTGAAGCTGAAGGCAGAGAATGTTGACATATGCTACCCTCCGATCTTTCAGAGTGGAGGCGAGTTTGATCTCAATCGTCATGCTGCAAGCTATGTTGAATTGATCACTTATGATCCAGCGAGCATAATTATATGTGTTATTGGTTCTCGGTACAATAGTTATTGCTCCAATGTCGCCAGGACTTACCTAATAGATGCAACTCCTCTTCGGAGAAAGGGCATGAGGTTATTCTCAAGGCACATGAAGCTGCTATTATTCTCTGAGGCCAGGAACTAAGTTGAACTCTGTCTATCAAGCTGATGTGTCTGTGGTTGAAAAGGGATCCCATGAATTGGTTGACAAGTTGATTAAATCTGCTGGAACTCGTATAGGTCTTGAATTCCGAGAGTCTGGATTGAATATTAATGCGAAGAATGAAAAATTCTTGAGATTAGAGATCGCGTTTAATGTGTCCCTTGGGTTCCAGAACTTGGAATGTGAGATGGAGAGCCGCAGTAAGAACAAGAAGTTCTCACTTCTGCTAGCAGACATTGTTATTGTTAAAAGTCAGAATCTTGCGATTTTGACAACAAAGTGCTCAAAGGCTGTTAGTGGTTATTCATTCAAGGAAGAAGAAGTCAAGGAAGAATTCAAGGACTACTGGACTAGAGAACCACATGACCAAAACATCTCTTAGATTAGATGATCATGTGGTGTCGAAAGAGGAGCTGCGGAAGCAGCACCAGGCAGAGCTTGCACGCCAAAAGAATGAAGAAACTGCCAGAAAGCTTGCTGGTGGCAGTTCTGGTTCTGGAGATTGCCGGTCTACTGCAAAGGCTTCATCTGATATGGTTGCCTATAAGAACGTTGATGATGTGCCTCAACCTTGGGATTTTATGATCCAGGTTGATCAGAAGAACGAGTCTTTGTTGTTACCCATCAATGGTAGCTTGGTTCCATTCCATGTATCAGGGTAAGAACATTTTTGAACCAGCATGAGATCAGCCAAAATAACTACATATGTATCATATTCAATGTCCTCGGTACACCCTTCAACCCCCCTGACTCGAATAGTTTGAAAAGCCAGGGAGCTATATACCTCAAGGAGGTGTCCTTCTGGTCCAAGAATTCAAAGTATAGCAGTGAAGTGGCTCAGGCGATTAAAACCCTGAGACGGCAAGTCAATGCTTGTGAAACTGAAAGAATTGAAAGGGCGACGCTGGTGACCCAAGAAAAATTTCAGCTTGCGGGAAACAAGTTCAAACCCCTTAGGTTGTTTGATCTGTGGATACGTTCGCAGTTTAGTGGTCGCAAGAGGATCCTTGGAACACTTGAAGCTCATGCCAAATGTTTCATATATTCAACAACTAGGCCCAAAGAGCGGGTTGATGTCCTGTTTGCAAACATAAAGCATACGTTTTTCCAGCCTGCTGAGAAGGAGATGCTCATTGTCCTGCATTTCCTTTTGCACAACCACATCATGGTTGCAAACAAGAAAACAAAGGACGTCCAGTTCTATGTTGAGGTGATGGATATTGTGAAATCGTTAGGCGGTGGAAGGAGATCAGCCTATGATCTAGACGAGAATGATGAAGAACAGCGGGAACGGGCAAGGAAAAACAAGATCAACATGGACTTCAATCATTTTGCAAGCATGGTCAACGATTGATAGGCCATGGATTTTACCCACTTTTAACCATGGTTTATAAATGTTTTAATATCTAACTATTACGTTTTAGAGTCTATTTAGCTTATTTATAGGTTCAGGAGTGATTTGGAATAAAGTGATGTTTTGGAGCATTTTGGAGACAAAAGAAGAAACCACTCGAGTTGGCCATCAAGCAGACCAGAGGTCGACATTCAGAGTCACTTATCGATCGATGCACACCTTTTGCAATCGATCGAGAGTCAGCGCGCGAAGATACTTGACTTGGTTCCAGCTAACTTTAAGTCCAAGACATCACCAAATTACGAGATTGCACCTGACGAGTTTTTACCTAGTATTTATTCCTTAGCATATTGTTGACAGCAAAGTGTGCTTTCTTATTTTCTCTAAGTTTTCACCCCAAAGGTTTTTAGTAAGTATTAGAGATAAGATTCAAGACTTCTTCAAAGCTTGTTATTGGAACTCCATTATAACTTATCTATTTATGTAGATTTCTTATCTCTTTGTTGTTATGAATTGCTTAGCCATGTCTGAGTAGTTCTATTATTAGATTTAGGGTTCAAATAGGTATGAGGGATTAGCCCCAAATATAGAATTGATAAGTTGTGATATTCATCAATAGGATGTCCTTAATGCTGAGTTCTAGAGTAACTAACTAGAATCCTGATATTAGGATTGTTAGGCACAAGCGAGAGCTTGGTCTTTATTCTGAATAGATCATGACTGAACTATGATGGCTAGAAATAGGCGATAGCATATTTAGGAACCCTTGTGAGCACGTAATTAACTCGCGCGCAAAGCTTGTTGGAAACGCGTTGATTGATATTTCTATAGAATAATCGATCAACAGAGCAAAAGGTATATCGATCGATATTTTGTAGAATCATCTATCAACAGTTTCTATTGATTAACAAATGATAGTTGAGATCATTAGATCTAGACAATAAACGAGTCTAAGCAGCGATAGCTGATCGACTAGTTCATATAGTTGAGCGCTATAATATCATGCAAACAACTAATAGTCTATATATCTCTATAATCCTGCTACCTAAATAGAAATCCTAAGTCTAGATACTTTCCCAAATCATTACAAACCTCCATCAACAAACCAAACAACTACCTTGTCTTTACTTTTAATCATAATAAACCTAGCTTTATTAGTCTGATTAGATCTTTTGGTGCATTAGCTCTTTGTGTATTCGATCCTTATGTAATACAACTGAACATCTTATTTGAGAGAGTAAAGTCATTCCTTAGGATAATTTGAGTGAGGTCAATGATATGTGGAAACAAACCCAGTTTGCAAGTTTGGACCTTGAGTTTGATCAGCCTCTGAGAAAGCTTGGTTTCTATGGTGTACCGCATAAAACAAATGCTTTCATCATCCCCACCTCAAGATGCCTTGTTGAGATAATTGAAATGCCGTTTTTGTGGTCAGTCTTAGTGAGATTGAGATTGTGAATCTCGAGAGAGTTGAGTTTGAGCAGAAGAACTTTGACATGGTCATAATCTTCAAGGACTTCAAAAAGATGCTCTCAGAGTTGACTCAATTCCCACTACTTCTCTGGAAGGAATAAAGGAGTGACTTGACACGACATATATAAAGTACTAGAGAGAAAACTGAACCTCAACTGGAGGCAGATCCTTATAAAAATAAGCGATGATCCACAGAGTTTTGTAGAGGAAGGTGGATGGGAGTTTTTGAACTTGGATGGAAGTGATTCAGAATCTGGTGGCTCTAAGGAGTCAGACAAAAAAATATGAGGCGTCAGATGTAGAAGTTGAGTCTGAGTCTGAGGACGAGGATTTAGAGAGCACGTCACTGGTTGAGTCGGATGACGAAGAAGAATAGGAATCAGAGGGTAAGACATGGGACGAACTGGAGAGAGAAGCTACTAATGCAAACAGAGAGCATGGAACTGAGTCTGATACTGAGGAAGAGAGGAAGAGAAGGAAGATGAGAGCGTTTTGGGAATGGAGGCGGCAGAAGCAGCGGTGGAGGAGGCAATAGTAGTATGAACAGAAACATGCCACCATCGAAACGCAAGCACAGGTGAAAAACGAAAAATCAGACATTTTCCACATTGTTCAAATTCGCTTATCCTTAATGTTGCACATTGTTCTTTTTAGGTAAAACGAAAATCAGACATTTTCCAAGGTTAACTACTAGTGTTTTTTTTTGTTGGCAAACAAAAACTATGGTTTTGTTATGGTTAAATGAATCAGTCTTGTATTATATTAACCCATTGCCTTAGATAATTATCAATCTGTATGTGTTTACATGGATTGATGTAGAGGATTAAGGCAGATGTTGGCAATGGTAGATCTATAAAGGTTTTAACAACTTAATGGTTGAGAGTTCTGTTAGTGAAGCAAAGTCTAGTGATTAGAGATTGAGAGTTGGGGAACTTATTAGATACAAAGTGGTAAGAGTTAGGGTTTGTTTGCAGCCAGAGCTTCAGATCTAATAGGGACAGTGACTAGACCACCTGCTTGGTCGTCGGCCTATACGATTCTGTCAGAATCTTCTCAAACTCTTATCAGATACTTGATAGGTTATGTTATGACCAAAGCATTCGCTAGCTATATCATCATCATCACACAAGCAAAAGATATATATCATAATAAAATAATTTATATTCAATTTAAATAAGACGTTAGTTGCATAATAAAAATATTATTTTACTCAACTCTTTTCTTCCTTCTCTCACAATTATTTTACTCAACTCTTTTCTTCCTTCTCTCACAATAAATAATAGCCAAGGGACATAAAATCTTAAATACTTAATAACACTCATAAGGGTTTCGCTTAACTTTTGTAACAATCCCTTTTTTGGTCAATTGTAACAATCCCTTTTCTTATAATAATCACAAACTTGATTTAGCAAGAAGAACTCTTCCAAATCTCCTCGAGCTCTTTAGCAAACTCCTCTTGCCTTCCGACAACTAGAGTAATGTGATCTTTGTTCTCAACAACCTTAACACGAGCTCGAGGAATCCGATTTTGAACATTGTAGCTACACTCAACAGGTACTACCTCATCGTCTCTCCCATGGAAGATGGCGACATTACACTTCAGGTTGTCTCTCACGATGTCTAAATACGAATCCAGTTTGCTCCCTACTCCACATATTATGTTGTGTAGAGTGTGCCACGCTGCGTTATGCGTGTGACACATAAACCCTTCTATTAAAAAGTTCACTGTCCTGCAATAGAGAAATAGCTTAACAAATTCCCACTTTCTTTGTGTTGCAGTTTAATTCACTTTATGTTTTGTTTAGATCTTATTATTCCAAAGAACTCAAACCATACATAGTAGAGTTAACATATTAGTATATCATATAATAGAATAGATATAATTATTATACTATATGTAGACTAGAGTAAAAGATAGGCATGACACATATCAAAGTAACATTCAAAATGCTCCATACACTAATAGGTTTGGTAGGTTGGAACTTGGAACTTAGTAGTATTAGCTTTTATATATAGCTCATCTCTTCATCGTTAGGTTGCCTAAGTATTTTATTTTCCCGTTGTGTCAATATTTAGCTAGCTATTTGATGTAACTTGTAGATAAAATAAGCTTACGCCATGTACTATCTATATATATAGTAAATTAATTGATGTAAAAATAATAATTTATTGATTTAATTTGAAGAAAATGTAGATACCTATTATTACGGGTGATGAGTTTGGCAAGAAATTGCCAAAGACGATGGTTCTTGCAGATGAGAAGACAGATTGTACGGCTAATGTGTTCATACCAACAAGCCATCGACGCTCCAAACGCTATCGGCGGCCAAATCCTCCGTGGCGCGACCTTCCTCATCACGTACTGCCTTGGCTCCGCCTCCGTCTCCGGCACCGGATGGTACGGCTTTGCCATAAATGCACACGTGTCAAATCTCAGAAAGGCGTACACATGTATTGATGTATATCAGTATATATATAAATCGTAGCACCAGATTCTCTTGTACACACTAATTGTTTGTAACATTTGGTCATGATTCACGAATGCGTAGTCTTTTGGTCTCACCGAAATCAAAATTATGTAATTGATTAATTTACTAAAATAAATGTGATGATAATGTAAGTCCACAGAAAAAACTTTTACCATGCCATTTTCAACTGAACTAATAAAGAATAAGTTGATGATGAGAAAAAAATCTTAAATAGTAATTATATAATACTTTATTCAACAAATTATTTTAAAGAGTGCTATTATAACCTGAAAAATTATACCATTTGATTTCTTAAAGATGTTGACATACCATATATTACTATAACCATCATATGATTTTTTTCTTTTTAGGTTATAAGTATTCTAGGTATTTTTAATACGTTTTTCTGATGTTTTAATCACTTTTTGTAAAAATGGCCATTATACAAAAAAAAACTATCTACGCGCAAAAATTCTAATTTTACAAGAATTTATTTTTAATGAAGATGTATTCTGTGTGTAAGGATTAAAATGCAGATTAATTGAATAACAAACCGGAGCTAGGAGGGTTAGTGACTTGATTGAACCACCGTGCTTAGCTACTAAGCCAAGAGCCAAGATGCAACCCAAAGAGTGAGCCACAATGTGGAACGACTTCACATTGTGTTTAAGCAATACCGATTTCTCGATCATCTCCACATGCTCTCTCATCGTGTACAATGAATCAGCAGGCTTAGGGCTCTTCCCAAACCCTAAGAGATCTACGGCAAATAGTCTATAGTTTGAATTCGACAACCTTGGAAACACTGTCTCAGTCCAAAACGCCGATGAAGATATGAAACCGTGGATAAACAACACGTCTTCATTCCCAATAATATTACCTATTAAAACGTTTAAAATTGAAAGTTGAGACTAAATAGTTTAAATGTTTGAGATAACTCAGCCATTTCGCCCACATAGGTAAATAAACTATATCATAAGATGATATTGAATTAAATTATGGAAGCGAAATTTTCAATTTTCACCTGGTTTTGAGTTATAAAAACATGAAAATACGCATCTCAATATTTGATTTGAACAAAAAAAAAAAAAAAAAAAAAAAAAAAANATGATATTGAATTAAATTATGGAAGCGAAATTTTCAATTTTCACCTGGTTTTGAGTTATAAAAACATGAAAATACGCATCTCAATATTTGATTTGAACAAAAAAAAAAAAAAAAAAAAAAAACACATCTCAATATTTGGTTTGATAATTTTCCCTCTTTAAAATATATATATATATATATATATATATATATATATATATATATATGAAAAGATATATATTACTGTTTATTCATTTATTTATACTTTTTGTGGTGTTATTTATAGAAAATGTGAATATGTTACCTTTAGGGAACTGAGTTTTGACAAAGAGGGACTGATCTTTGACACAAGTGGAATTCCAGCAAGTACAAAATCCACAATCACAATCCGACCATCTCGAGACTTGTCGGCTCAAATTCTCTGCTTTGATCTTGCCTTGAAGCATCTCAACGACAGTGAAGCTCGACCTCATTGTTCTTCTTCTTTTCTTACTTATCTTGATCTCTACACAATCAGAGGGTGGCCGAGTCACATTCACTAACCATTTTGTGAGATTGCTAATGGAGAGCTTAGATAGGTCTGATAGAAGAGAAGGGCGAGAATAAAGAGTCTCTGAGATCTCCTCTAGCTCAATCTTGGATCGTCCGCTACATACAAAACCGGCCGGTTACATTAGTAAACCGTATCAAACATGGATCCTATTTTCAACTACTAGTTAGCATAGTCAGGTTGAACAAAAAAAAAGAGATAGCATAGTCTAATAAGTAATGGTATTAGTTTAAAAATGCAAAAGAGATTAATACGTGTGTGTAAGAGGAGTTTAAGTCTTTTTCTGTATATTTTTCAACAATAAATTAATATTGCAATAGAAACAAAACATAATGACATAAATCTTGGACTCTAACGTTGTTGTTGGACAAACAAGCCACGTTTGTTCCAAGTAAAATGACATATTTTTCATTTTATTTTGCAAATCATTTCCAAAAAATATGAATACCTAAGTTGTTGCAGAGGAAAAACAGTGAGGATCTTGGAGTCACAATTGTTATGAGATAAGAGGATGTTTCCACGACTTGTGGTGATGAGTTTCTTGGGTGACAAGCAATAGCAAGGTTTCCACTCTGCTTCGAGGAGATAATCAGCTGTTTTGTAGAGAAGACAGAGCAAATAATCAATGATGTCTAACAGACAAAACACAACGAAACTCACGACCTCGTTCACCCATCTCCCTACTAATGCTGATCTTGTCTTCATCGCAGCCATGCATGATCTTGAACTTAGATTATATCCACAAGTATCTCTCTCCATCTCTCTTTGTAATATATAAGAAGAGAGAACTATGTGTGAGGTTGTTCGCCTTGTCTTATTTGCTCTTTCTCTCTCTCACTCTCTCTATATTTGAGAGTTGAGAAGAGGAATCTATGGCGAGATATGGGAACTTCTAACCCGATGTTTACATATGATATGCACTGGTCTACACTAATATATGGTAAGAAACTGGTAGAGAAAATAGGAGACGTCAAGAAAAAGATAAAGAAATGGGAAAACAACAACGTGTGCTTGTGGATATTTTTGGAGATCTTGTTTTTTTTTTTTTTTTTTTTGACATCGAAAGGCTGATCTATTACTCAAGCTTGAGGTGGTCTGGGAATCCAGACCGGAATAGAACAACCAACAAACAAAAGATCACGATAGAAGGATCTGGCAGTCTTAGCTAAGTGATCAGACACTGCATTTTGAGATCGAGGAACATAAGAGATTTTAAAATCTGGGAAACAAATCTTTAATGTCGAAATCCTCTCCAGTTCCGTCGAAAATCTTGGCCATCCCTGAGGATTCATGAGCATTGCTACCAATTCTTTGCAGTCCGTCCCGAAGCTCTGACATGGCGAATGTTGAAGCATGTTCTCCATTGCCCACCGCAGCGCTTCCAGCTCCGAATGCAAAGCTGACTCTACTCTACTCATATTGCGCATCCCCATTAACTGGCTATTTCCATTGCTGTCCTTCCAGTCCCAACCGCATCCAGAGAATTGATCCATAGAGGTCCAAGAACCGTCTATCATACATATATCGCGCAGGCTTATGACCTGGCTGACATTGTCCCCGTTCTCATGTGAACTTGCGGCTTCTTTCTCATTAGCTTGGAACCAGGCAAGACACTCACTCTCAGCATAGCGAGCCAAGTCCAGAGGATCTCTATCTATTCCCCGAAATAGCTTATCATTCCTTGCCTTCCAAAGATACCATATAATCCAAGGATAAGGATCCTTGTCAGATTCTGAACCACAAATGATCTTCTTCCGCCAAAATAGATAATCCATATTCGAGTACGTACTCTCCAGAGGGAAAAGAGCTGGACTGGTGGGTATAGACGATAAAGCCCATACCTGTAAAGCCGGAGGGCACTGAAAAATTGCATGTGCAATTGTTTCCTCTGGTTCTCCACATCTTGGGCAGAAGTTATCACATCTTATGTGTCTATGATTCAAGGCGCTTGTAACAGCAACCTGCCCAGAGATAATCTGCCACATAAGATGACACATCTTCGGGGGTGCTTTAACTTTCCACACTTGTGCTTGTAGCCCTTTAATGTTGGGATTACATACCATGTCGTCATTCTCCTTCTTTAGAATGTTCCGGGAAACCCAATATCCGGACTTAACTGTGTACTGCCCACTCCTTGTGTAACTCCAGCAATAGGTATCCCTTCGATTGGTTGAACTAACAGCCATACTCCTTATGAGAGGTATATCGGCAACGTCTACATAATTTGCTAATCGGTCCAGATCCCAAGACTTAGTTTCTTGATTGATGAGATCACTAACTCTCATATTCGGATGCACAACCGGGGCAGATGCACNCATACTCCTTATGAGAGGTATATCGGCAACGTCTACATAATTTGCTAATCGGTCCAGATCCCAAGACTTAGTTTCTTGATTGATGAGATCACTAACTCTCATATTCGGATGCACAACCGGGGCAGATGCACGCGCTGGCGTCGCTGGAATTGTGGGAATCCATGGGTCCTCCCATACCTTAACCTCATAGCCTGAATGATTTTTTTTGTCTTATCCCCAATAGTAATAATTCACGCGCAGCCGAAATGCTTGTCCACACATATGATGGACTGCTAACAGGAAGCTTTCGCAAAGGCAAACTTTGTCGATAATACCGCCCTCTCATCACTCGAGCAACCAAAGAATCTGGGTTTTGGGCCAATCTCCACATCTGCTTTGCTAATAATGCCAGGTTGAACTCGTGAATCATCCTGAATCCAATTCCTCCTTCCTCTTTAGATAAACATAATTTGTCCCAAGTTGTCCAATGTAAGCCTCTCTTTGGCGGGTTCGAACTCCACCAAAACTGTGCAATGGCACTAGCCAAGGCATCACATATTTCCAAAGGAAGCAAAAAGCAAGACATAACATAGGTAGGTAGAGCTAATAGGATTGATTTAATCATCACTTCCTTTCCACCTCTAGACAACCACCTACCCGTCCATCCATTCACTCTGTTCCTGAGTTTATCTTTTAAAAAAGCAAACAGCTTACATTTTGATCCACTAATATCCTCTGGTATGCCTAAGTAGGTACCCATTCCTGCATCATTTTGGATCCCAAGTGTATCCTTAATCTCTTGTCTGACCTCAATACCAATCCTCTTACCAAAGAGTAAGGAGGATTTATCAAAATTGATGCATTGTCCAGAAGCTTGTCCATATTTCCGTACCACTTTCATCACTTCTTCACATTCACGGGGCTCCGCCTTGCAAAAGAAAAGGCTATCATCAGCAAAGAGCAGGTGGGATATCGACGGACACGCACACGTGATGCGCATCCCCGTTATCTTTCCCTGATTCTCTGCGTGATTAAGAAGGCTAACGAGCGCTTCCGTGCATAGAATAAAAATGAAAGGGGATAAAGGATCTCCCTGACGTAGACCTCTTCCCGGAACAATATTTCCTCGTGGTTGTCCATTCATGAGTACTTTATAATTTACTGTTGTTATGCATCGCATAATCCAGGTGATCCAGACTTCTGAAAATCCCATCTTCCTCATGGTGGCTTCTATGAAAGACCATTCCATACGATCGTATGCTTTGCTCATGTCAGTCTTGATGGCCATCCTTTTATTACGTCCACTCGGTTTTGTTCGTAAAGCATGGAACAGTTCCTGAGCAATCATAATATTATCTGAAATCTGTCTCCCAGCAACAAAGGCTGACTGGGTTTCAGAAATCCTATCCGGAAGGACCTTCTTAAGTCTTTGGCATAATACCTTCGAGATAATCTTATAGCAGACATTACAAAGACTTATGGGTCGCAGCTGGCTCATCTGATTTGGCTTATCCACTTTTGGGATAAGGCAAATATTAGTCTCCGTAAGACCAGCCGGAATAGTTCCTTGAAATAGGAAGTCATTAACCATATGAGTTAAATCCTCCTTGANTGACGATGTCCCAAAAATTTTGATAGAACAAAGCTGTCATGCCATCAGGTCCAGGAGCTTTCTCAGGATGCATAGCAAAGAGTGCTAATTTAACCTCCCACTCTGAAACCGGAGCTGTAAGTCCCTCATTGTCTGCAGGCGTAATCGTCGTGGTCACCTCAGAAAGAGCCTCCTCAATCTCTTCAGGGTTCGATGATTGAAAGATTTGGCGAAAATAACTGGTAGCAATGGCTACCAGACCTTCCTCATCCTCCACAACATTCCCATCAGCATCTAACAATTGTGTAATCCTGTTCCTTGCTCTTCGCTGTTTCGTCAAAGCATGAAAAAATTTTGTGTTTCGGTCCCCCTCCCTTAGCCAGAATATCCTACACTTCTGCTTCCAGAATAATTCCTCCGCCTTAAGAGCATCAGACAATTCTTTTAGAGCCGCCGCTACCTCCTCAGTAGTTGCATCGTCATTCGAGGATAACCGATCCACCTTTTCCTTTAACTCCTCAACACTTTTCTCTGAGTTCAGATTGTGCTGTCTTTTGGAGATCTTGTTATATATGGAGTTTTCGTGATTTTATGTATATAGGAATATGGTGAATAGACGTTTTCATTTTTTTTTTTAAGATTGAGAAACAAAAAGAAAAGTGACAAAAAGAAAAAAAAAAGAGAAACAAAAAGAAAAAAAAAAAAGATTGGTGACTTCTGATAGAAAATACAGACTCCACAGGTGTAGGCTAAAGCGTGCAAGAGAACTAATGGGAGAATGGGAGACTGGGAGAATGGTAGAATATTTTTTAATATTTCCATTTATAGTGCTAGTATTTGTTTTTTTTTTTCTCAAACTGTTGAGTTTTGTTTTCGTCAAGCCATCATTAAAATCTAGTGGATCAAGAAAATTTGTTATCCATGTAATCGATTTTAATTACCGATTAATCTGACAATTTAGTTTGGTGACGCTATTATCGAAAATTAGGACATACTCCGTTTCCGTTCACAAAATGCATTCCTATAAAAGTATAAATACATGAAAACAAAATTTGTTACACTCGGTGAGCTGAAGATGTTGCAGCAGAACCATAACCTCAACAAACCCTCTTGTTTCTACTTAAAATTTCACTCCTTAAAGAGAATGATATTAATAATATAAATTTAAAATGATTTAATTAATAGTAAAGCAGTAAAATATTATTAGTCAACTAATTTTTAATAAATTTTAAGTTATCTTAAAAGTAGCCAAACATTTTATATTTTAAAACATCAAATCTTCTCTAAAATATTTTTTTATATGAACGAAGACAATACATTTGTATCATATTTAAAATTTTTGCTTATGTCATTTTATTTGTATATAATAAAATTTACTTCGAAAGATTTAAATGTTTTAAGTGCCTAATTTTTTTTTTTGAACAAATCTTCAATCAATTTAGTTGTTACCTCAATAATGCTTTATATGTTGCTTTAAAATTCTTAATTTTGGATTTAGATTCCCAAAACATTAAAGAAAGATATGTATAAGTTTATATATGAAAAGATGAAATAAAGTAAATTGTTTAGACTCTAGTAATTAAAGACACTATAAGAAGAGGTAGGTGGTAGTTGAACCATCTCGTGAATGAATCAAATCGGAAATATCTTCTTTCTTTATGACTTGGCTTCATCATACTCACTCATTCATACTCCAGTCAACTTCTCTTCCTAGTTGTAACATTTTCTTGATCCACTAAAACTTGTTAATCCAAACTTTCTTATCTAACTGCTTAAAGCTTCTCTCCTTGCAGACGATACTGAATACATATTTTAATAGTAAAAAACCACCATACTAATTTCTTAATTTTATACATTACATAGCTGTCAACTATATTAATTTATTAAGTGAACAAAATATCTTTAAATTTTGATTTGATTTGATTTTTTTGTTTATATGCAATATTTGAAGACAAAGAATCAAAGAAAAATATTATATGCAATATTTGAAGACAAAGAATCAAAGAAAAATATCATAAGCAATATTGAAAAATAAAGAAAATTTCAAATACTAATATTTATAGAAAGGGAAATTGTCAGAAATAACACTTTTAAAATACCACTTTTCAACTTTACACTAACCAACTTTACCATTAAAATTTTAATAGTCAAAATACTATTAGAATTTAGGGTTTTGGGTTTAGGATTGATAGTTTAGGGTTTAGTGTTGATTTTTTAGGGTTTAGGGTTTACTTTTTAGGGTTTAGAGTTTAGGGTTTAAGGTTTAGAATTGATATTTTAGGGTTAAGAGTTGATTTTTAGGGTTTAGAGTTTACTTTTTAGGGTCTAGAGTTTAGAATATATGTTTTAGGGTTTAGGGTTAATATTTTATTTAATATTTATTTTATATATATATATGTATATGTTGGTTATTTGGGTTGTAACCCAGAAATTTGTGAATTATATACTTGGATAATGATTGAATCGCGCACGAGGTCACTTTCCTTAAAAAGTATTTCGACCCTATTCAAAGCCTTTGGGTTACACGAAATCCCTTTGTAGGATAAGACAATCAAAGTCACATTCTTATTCTAGGCTAAGATACAAGAATAA
The DNA here is from genome assembly GCA_932364175.1 of Eruca vesicaria subsp. sativa. NCBI lineage: Eukaryota > Viridiplantae > Streptophyta > Magnoliopsida > Brassicales > Brassicaceae > Eruca > Eruca vesicaria. Next base: position 83,436 of record CAKOAT010498488.1, read on the forward strand.
CAAATAGAGTTTTAATGCGTATATATGTTTCTTCAAAGATCTTTGATGATCTTTAAACAATAAATCTATTTCTCTCTTACTTTCTTACTAGCTATTAGTTTCTTATTTTGCTATCTCTTTTGTCAATAATGCCTACATCTCTTTATATAGAGAATGAAAGGTTGCAACCAATGGTTACAATGGTTAATCCAAAAGATGCAATGGTTAGTACTAATAGTTGCAATGGTTAATGAAGAGTTGCAATTGTTAATACCAACAATTACAATGGTTAGTAAAGAGTTACAATGGTTAATCATCAAGGATTGCAATCACTAATATGGTTAATCTTCAAATGTTGCAAATATTAATATGGTTATCACCAAAGGTTGCAATCATTAATATGATTATTAACAAAGGTTGTAATCATCAATAGTTGCAAGCTTTTATTCATGTAGTTACAATTATTCACATAAACAATTGCAATGGTTCATTGCACCCTTTCACTTAAACCCTTTCACTTAAATATATAACAGTATATATATATATATAAAGAACAAAGATATAAGAGTTTTTTATTCTTTAATAAAATGTGTATTTTTGAAAATGTTCTTTTGTTGATGATAAATATGAAAAGTGGTACCACCAAAGTGGTATAATTGAAATTCTCCCTTTATAGAAACGGATATCTGATCTGATCTTTTATATGCATATATATACACTTGTATTTAAAGTGTTAGATAAATTATATAATTAATATATTTTATTTAAATTTACAATATTTTTATTTATTAAATTAATTAATTCAGTTATTAATGTTTTAAAAATAAAAATAAAATTATTTGAGAATTTAAAAAATATTATTTTGGACGAGTCTCTCAAATTAACCAAAAGAAGTTTTATGAAAGAGACAAAATACCATTCTATCATTTGCTTATAGATATATAATATAAATGAATAATAAAAAATTATAGATTCAAATTATATATATTCAAATTTAACGTTTTTATAATTTTTTCAATTTATTTTCCAATATTTTTTCTTTTGAATTTCGAAAATGATTTTTGAAACTATTTTGAAACAGTTATTTTATAAATTCTTATTTATTTATTTTTAAAAATTTAAACCCCACCATTCTCCAAAATTTCATTTCTTAGCTCTAAAATTTAGATTTAGATTTAGATTATTTAGTTTTATGAGTATAAGTGTATATTTACTACTCCATCCGTTTTATATTAAGTGTCGTTGTAGAAAAAAAATCCAATAAGTGTCGTTTCGGTTTTCAATGCAAATTTATCAACTTTATTACTCCTTCTATTTGATTATAAATGTCACTTCAGAGTTGTGCACATGGATTAAGAAAACAATTAATTTTACATATTTTTTTATATAAAAACACAATTACCTATACACCTAACCTCATTTTAACCAATAGAAAAACAAATTACATAATAAAATTAATAAAGTTTGCATTGAAAACCGAAAACGACACTTATTTTGTAACAAAAATAATCTACAACGACACTTAATATGAAACTGAGGGAGTATGTAATTTAATTTTCTATTGGTTAAAATGTGGTTAGGTGTATAGATAATTGTGTTTTTATATAAGAAATATATAAAATTAATTATTTTCTTAATCTATGTGCATAATTATAAATAACACTTATAATGAAACAGAAGAGTGTTTAGTAAAACTTTTTGGATTATTTTCTTTTTTGGAAATTCTTCTGGTAAAAAGAAACAAAAAAATCTAATATATAGATTTTTCCTATTTTCCTAATTTTTATATTTTAATAATATTTTATCTTTATGATTGAATCGGATATACGATTAAAAAAAATTGGTTATTCTGACATCTAATATTAAATTGTTACATATCAAAACAGATTAGATAATTGATTATTGGAATGAAAATACTATATCATCGGCACCTTCAAAATGTATGTTAACATTCATTTGTAACCTACGGTTCAAAAGCTTTGAGATTGAATATTTTATTTAAATCACGCCCACAAAACTAAAAACAAACAACTTGAACACCTAATGATTCAAATCCACTATATATGTATTTTCGGGTAAAGACATAATTTATTTGTATATGTACACTTCATAGTTAAAGCGTACAAACATATCATCACTATATGATTTAATATTTTATTGAAAGTTATACACATTGCCAACAATGTGTTGAGCATGTTCCTAGGGGATGCGTCCAAACAAAACAAAATTTAAATGCGTTAGGGATATGGCGATATCTATTGATCACCATAACTTTACCCAAAACGAAGATACATCTTCAGCCCTCACACTTAAATTCAATCATATTCTAGTTCTATAAAATATATAACAATAACCAAATCCAAATTTGCATCGAACCAAAGAGAAAATTAAATCTAAGATAATATATCTAAAACATGAGTCTGAATCAAAGTTGGAATTGTACATACCATTATATTTTTTAATTTTTAAAGTTTGATTTAAAAAAATAGATCTGACTAACATATAAATAAATACGTTTTCGAAACTTGTTTCATAATTATTTAAAGATTTAGGAAGAGATTTCTAAACATGATGAAGTGTTACTGAATTTAAATTATACGTATATTTAGAAAAACATTTTTGATACGTATACCATTTTCAAAAAAAAAAGAGTAAGACAAAAATTGCTAAAATATGTATAATATCTTTCTAATATTTTTTTTAAGAATATCAGAAACTTGAGAGTTCTCAAATTCAATCCAAGAGGCAAGAGCAATTAGTGTTTGAGTTCAAATCAAAATGAATCGAGATGGTCTATTACCTTTGGCGAAAAGAATCTCTGACATTCTTTTCTTCTCTGCTTTTCATTTCTACTAAGTGATATGCCAATTTCTATGAGATTGTTGAAAAATGTGTTTGATGACTTGTGTGCACTAGTTGCATACTCTATGTAATTATCCAGAGGTTGTTCTTAACATAGTCTGTTATTGAAGATGGCTATGCATATTATTTTTGATGTCTTTGGCTGTGCGGTTTAGTTTTCATTGTTAGTTTCGTTTTGTTGTTAGGAAATGATGATAACCCCCACCTCTGATGCGTAACTCAAATGATGTATGATGGGAGTATGGGGTCTTGTGTGATCCAAGAAGTCTAGACAAAGTCAAACATAAATTGTTGTAAGATTTTATGGTTAGTCTAATGAATGAAGGAACACACTGATGACTCTCATGTTTATCGGTTTTTATGTTGATTTCTAATTAAATTTGATTAGTTTTTATTATGTATGTTGGTTGTTTTGGAGTATTTTGTGTTATATAGTGTTTATATTAGATGTTTTCATGCACCATGTGCACTAGTAAAATTTTAAATTTAAATTATAAAATAAAATTTTATTATTATTTTAGATTTTATTATTTTCTAATCAATATTTTTAAATATGAATTTTTGGTTTAGATGAACATAAAATGAACAAAAAATGAAAAAAAAAACTGTTCCTTTTAATTTATATTTAAAATTTGATATATGTATTTAAAATTATAATCTTAGATATATTTTCATCTATTTCTTTTGGATAAAATCTATTAAATCAATTTGTATACAATTAATAAAAAATTGATATAGAAGATTTATAATTATGAAAAAGTACAATTAAACAGTATTTAAAAAATAATCAGATATATAAAAGAAATTAATAATATTATGATTTAAATTTTCTTTAAAAAATAAAAAATCATTTTTAAATATAATGTTATAATCCTAAACAATAAAAAAATTTTTTTTGAAGTTTGTAAAATATTATTACGTTTCCATTATTATATTATTTAATAATAAGTTTGAATAGATTTACTATAATGATGATCTATAATTTATTACTTTATTCTAAAAACCTTACCAAAAAATATAAATATGCACCAAACGTAATTGTTCATGTCATATTAAACCATAAGTCCTGTCATCTTTCTAATATGTCATGTCACATTAATTTGGTGAAAGTAATTGTAGAGACGACATGTGTCAAAATTATTTCGCGAATAATATATACGGGATAAGTCACATAGGCCAAAGTGCAAAATCAGGAGTCTTGGGCTAAAATGGAAGGCTAATCTGATTTGAAAGTTTTGGGGTCAAACCGAAAGAGGCAAAAAACTTAGAGACCTTCTATGTAAATACGCAAAAGTTTGTTCCTCTTCTCACAAAGAAGACGAAGTGATCGATGGCTCCTTTCTGACATGATCGATTCTGTGCCCTCGACGTCCAACCTGAAAACGCAAACCGTTGAGCTGAAAGCGATGAAGACCAAGACTGAGAGCGCTCGATCTGGTGTGCTCGGCCTAGCCTTCAACTTTCCAAGCTAAAACACATGGATTAACCACTCTGGCCTTGGTTGGAGCGTTTGATGTGAGATGTTCGATCCCTCAGCCCTTGTTCGATACCTAATTTTTTAAGAGGCTATATATATGTGTGTGTTTTAAGGCCAAGAAAAAAAAGATATCTCTTACCTTATGCTTTTCACCTTATGCTTTTCTTTTAGTTTGTAGCATACTTTAGAGAGAGTTTCTCTTTAAGAGAAATTTCTTGAGTTCTGTTGTTGTTTTATATATAATCATGTCATCTTTCTCTTTAAATATAATCATGTCTTCTTTCTCTTTAGAGAGAGTAGCTGCACAATTGGCTATTAGGGTAGGGATCTCATGACTTATTGACTTGGGATTGCTAGATTTAAGGATTTATCATTTGGTTATTCATCTATTGGTGTTCTTAATATTGATGATAGCTACCCAGTTTCTGAACCTAGGTTATTTAACGCTCCTGAAACAATTTTAGATGAGCAAAATGTTTTTAGCCAATGACAGTTGATGTTATTGCACTTTGTAAACATATCTTATTGCTTGTTTAGAATCTGAAACCCAGTGAGAGTTGATGTTATTGCGCTTTGTGAACATATCAAACATGATCTTATTGTTTGTTTATAATCTAAAACTCAATGACAGTTAGTGTGGAGGATTCTACAACAAAGAGAGTTAGCGCTACGACATTAGACTAGCTCTATTATCGTGTTTGAGTTCAAGACGTTTCTTAATACTTTCCATCACTAGTTTAGAAGATTAGCTCTATGAAAGTAGGTTGATTTTGTCCATGTTTGCTTGCTTGAGTTCTTGCAATTTCCCTCTTCTCCAATGCTTCTCTTATATTGTCACTTTATGCATTTTTGCCTTATTTCGCATTGTTTCATTTTTGCTTAGTTTCAGAAACCAAAAATATTTTTTCTCTTTTAGTTTTACCTCTCCTCTTGTCTCATATAATCGTTGTGTAATCACTAGTTTCTGTGAATTAGATCTTGAAGTGGTACATTGATATACCATTTGATTATAATAGTGTGCGCATCAGATTAATTGGTGTGTAGTAAAACGCGTAATATCACACATCACTCCACAAAGTAAATGTGTCAACTTGTCACGTATCAAATAATGAAAATCAATAAAAGTGTAACAAGGTGATTTTTGAAGCTAAAGATCAAAGAAAATACCAAAATGTCCCATTAAACTGCCTCCATGGGATTCCCTAACAAACAAATCTCTTAAAGAACAATTAGGCACACACAACCTGTTATCATAGAATAAGAATCCATCTTGTCTAAAGTAATGACATGTAGCAAACTTCTCACAAGACTTATAAGCTTCTTTAAAATCAAGATCAGTATCATACATATCTTTAATCTGCTCAAAACCCAGCAACTTAGCATCAAGAGTAGTCAAGAGAACATACCTTCGAGATAGTGCATCAGCAACTACGTTTTCCTTACCTTGTTTATACTTGATCACATATGGGAATGTCTCAATGAACTCAACCCACCTTGCGTGTCTCTTGCTAAGCTTGTTTTGCCCTTTTAGATACTTGAGAGACTCATGATCCGTGTGTATGACAAACTCCTTAGGCCACAAGTAGTGCTGCCATGTTTGCAAAGCTCTCACTAAAGCATAGAGTTCCTTATCATAAGTTGCATAGTTTAGAGTGGCTCCTCCAAACTTCTCACTAAAGTATGCAATAGGCATTTTCTCCTGCATAAGAACAGCACCAATACCAATTCCTAAGGCATCACATTCAATCTCAAATGTTTTATTAAAATCAGGAAGTATAAGAAGAGGGGCATTATTAAACTTCTCTTTAAGGCATTGAAAGGCAGCTTCTTGGGCTTCTCCCCACTTGAATTCTACATCTTTCTTGATAACCTCAGTCAAGGGAGCTGCTATGGTACTGAAATCCTTCACAAAACGCCTATAGAAGCCAGCAAGTCCATGGAAGCTCCTCACTTCACTCACTGTCTTAGGGATGGGCCATTCACGTCTAGCTTTCACCTTTTCTGGATCCACTTTCACTCCATCTGGACTCACAATAAAGCCTAGGAAGACCAAGTTATCCGTACAGAAAGTGCATTTCTTAAGATTAGCAAAAAGCTTTTCTTTTCTCAAAACATCAAGAACAGCCCTAAGATGTTCTGTATAATCCTCAAAGCTCTTGTTGTATACTAAAATGTCATCAAAATACACAACAACAGAGATGCCTATGAATGATCTAAGAACATGATTCATCAGTCTCATGAATGTACTAGGTGCATTTGTCAATCCAAAGGGAATAACTAACCACTCATACAAACTATGCTTAGTTTTAAATGCAGTTTTCCATTCATCTCCTTCTTTCATCCTAATTTGATGATAACCACTTTTCAAATCTATCTTAGAAAAGATGCAAGAACCATGTAATTCATCAAGCATATCATCTAATATAGGAATAGGGTGACGATACTTCACTGTGATGTTGTTGATTGCTCTACAATCAACACACATGCGCCAAGTACCATCCTTCTTGGGCACAAGGAGCACTGGTACAGCACATGGACTCAAGCTTTCTCGGATATGACCTTTTTCCATGAGTTCTTCTACTTGTCTTTGCAGTTCCTTGGTCTCAACCGGATTAGTCCTATAGGCTGGCCTGTTTGGAAGTCTAGTTCCTGGAACAAAGTATATCTGATGCTCAATCCCACGCAAAGGAGGTAAGCCTATGGGATTGTCTTCTGGAAACACGTCATCAAACTTCTGCAAAAGAGAAACCATCTCACTCGGATACACCGGTGTAAGCTCTGTTAAGTTCAAAAGAGTTTCTTTAAAGACAAGTAAGAGAATAGGTTGTTTTGAGTAGAGAGTTCTTTTGACATCACCCATTTTTGCATAGAAGTTTTGTTGCTTGGTTCCGGATGGCTTAAGGTCAATCTCCTTCTTCTTTTGGAGTTGCATCTGATCTTGTTGAACTTCTTTAGGTGTCAAAGGTACTAGAGTGGTCTTGCGGCCCTTGAACTCAAAAGAATGCTTTTTGGTGAAACCATCATGGACAACTCGGCGATCAGATTGCCAAGGTCTCCCAAGAAGTATATGTCCAGCTTCCATTGGTAGAACATCACACAATACCTCATCTTCATATCTTCCTATAGCCAAGGGTAAAAGAACCTGTTTCGAAACCCTCATGGTGCCCTCTTCACTAAGCCATTGAAGCCGGTATGATTTTGGATGTTTCTGAACTTTTAAACCCAACTTCTTGACCATAGGCTCACTTGCAACATTCACACAACTTCCTCCATCAACTACGAGGCTGCAAACCTTTCCTTGGACCAAACACCTTGTGTAGAATAGGTTCTCACGTTGCTCAAGCTCCTCAGTCTTTGTCTGTAGGTTTAGAAGTCTCCTTGCTACCATAAGTCTTCCTTGAACCGGTGCTTCTTCATACTCTCCTTCAGATTCTTCATGTTCAGAATCATTTTCTTCATCTTCTGAAACAAACTCACCATTTTCAAGAAGGATCATGATCCTTTTGTTGGTGCACTCATTAGCATAATGACCTCGGCCTTGACACTTAAAACATTTGACATCACGAGCTCTAGAACTCACAACCTCAGTCTTGCTTTTATCCTTTCCAAAGATGTTGTTGGGTTTGGACTCCTCTTTCTGATAAGGCTTGCTCTCCTTCTGATAGGGTTTAGACTCTTTAGAATAGCCTAGCTTCTCTTCTTTGGGTCCTTGAAACCGGTTAGAACCATAGCTGGTTCTTGAGTGTCCCTTTCTCTTAAGTTGTTGTTCCACCAGAATTGCCTTATGTATCATCTCTTCTAGCTCCACATAATGTTGCATCTCAACATTATCTTGCACCTCACGGTTAAGTCCTCCTAGAAACCGTGCCATAGTAGCTTCTCCATCCTCAGAAATATTAGCTCTCAACATCAGCATCTCCATCTCTTGGTAGTACTCTTCAACAGTTTTGGAACGTTGTGTGAGCTTTCTCAACCTTTGGTGAAGATCACGGTGGTAGTGGCTAGGAACAAACCTCTTGCGCATGATTGACTTCATCTCTTGCCAACTCTCAACCGGGTACTCTTGGTTGCGTTTTCTACTAGTAACAAGTTGATCCCACCAACTCAAAGCATAGTCATAGAACTCAGTGGCAGCAACTTGAATCTTCATAGCCTCAGTGTAGTGTTGACAATCAAAGACTATGTCAATCTTCTTTTCCCATTCCAAGTAAGCATCAGGATCAAACTTGCCATGGAAAGGAGGTAGCTTGATCTTCAAACCAGCAAGTTCATCTCTCCTATACCCACGGTCTTCACGGCCACGTCTAGCTCTTCTACTGCTATGGCTAGACCCGGAGCTGTGCCTTTCTCTATCCCTTTCATAATAGTTATCAGTTTCTTGAGAACCCGCATGCTCTTGATGATTTGGAGTAGGTCTTTCTCTTCTATGTTCACGGCTGTGTCCTTGGCCAGTAGCTTGCCTTATCTCTTGTCTCAGCTCATCACGGATCTCCTTGAGACTATCCTTCATCATCACACTCATGGTTTCTATCATCGTTTTGTTGAGTTGAGCAGTCATGGCTTCCAAAAGCAACTTGTTTTTCCTAACTAGCTCAGCTTTTCATCAGTTGCATCTCCCATTGGTACCTAGATCAAACAAAATACTAGAACAAGTAAGTAGTTCAAAGAAAGCAAAAGAAGAGATCAAACAAGGATGATCAATTCAAAAAGCACAACGCGGCAACAATACTTGATTCACAAGCAACAGAATTCAAATCGGAAACTTTAAAAATCTTATGGAAAGTGATATATGGTGTTTTTAGCATATTCTAACAATGTATTCTAAAGTGTTTTTGAGTCTTTATCGAGTCTTTTTAGTCCTTTTCAAGTCATTACAGGTATGGAGTTGCTTTGGATGGAAGATGGACCAGTTGGAGAAAAAGAGTTCAATTTGATGATTTTCACGAAGAACAGTCTGCAAACTGTTCCCGAGCGAGCGGAGCAGCCTGAAGCGCATGTTCCTGCGGCAGAGATTTTTAAGGGAAATACAACATATTTCGGGATTTGCCCTAATTCTCCT
>CAKOAT010498488.1:101376-120903 GCA_932364175.1 Eruca vesicaria subsp. sativa
TTAAAATCAAGATCAGTATCATACATATCTTTAATCTGCTCAAAACCCAGCAACTTAGCATCAAGAGTAGTCAAGAGAACATACCTTCGAGATAGTGCATCAGCAACTATGTTTTCTTTACCTTGTTTATACTTGATCACATATGGGAATGTCTCAATGAACTCAACCCACCTTGCGTGTCTCTTGCTAAGCTTGTTTTTCCCTTTTAGATACTTGAGAGACTCATGATCCGTGTGTATGACAAACTCCTTAGGCCACACGTAGTGCTGCCATGTTTGCAAAGCTCTCACTAAAGCATAAAGTTCCTTGTCATAAGTTGCATAGTTTAGAGTGGCTCCTCCAAGCTTCTCACTAAAGTATGCAATAGGCCTTTTCTCCTGCATAAGAACAACACCAATACTAATTCCTGAGGCATCACATTCAATCTCAAAATTTTTATTAAAATCAGGAAGTATAAGAAGAGAGGCATTAGTAAGCTTCTCTTTAAGGCATTGAAAGGCAGCTTCTTGGGCTTCTCCCCACTTGAATCCTACATCTTTCTTGATAACCTCAGTCAAGGGAGCTGCTATGGTACTGAAATCCTTCACAAAACGCCTATAGAAGCCAGCAAGTCCATGGAAGCTCCTCACTTCACTCACTGTCTTAGGGATGGGCCATTCACGTATAGCTTTCACCTTTTCTGGATCCACTTTCACTCCATCTGCACTCACAATAAAGCCTAGGAAGACCAAGTTATCCATACAGAAAGTGCATTTCTTAAGATTAGCAAAAAGCTTTTCTTTTCTCAAAACATCAAGAACAGCCCTAAGATGTTCTATATGATCCTCAAAGCTCTTGCTGTATACTAAAATGTCATCAAAATACACAACAACAGAGATGCCTATGAATGATCTAAGAACATGATTCATCAGTCTCATGAATGTACTAGGTGCATTAGTCAATCCAAAGGGCATAACTAACCACTCATACAAACCATGCTTAGTTTTAAATGCAGTTTTCCATTCATCTCCTTCTTTCATTCTAATTTGATGATAACCACTTTTCAAATCTATCTTAGAAAAGATGCAAGAACCACGTAATTCATCAAGCATATCATCTAATCTAGGAATAGGGTGACGATACTTCATTGTGATGTTGTTGATTGCTCTACAATCAACACACATGCGCCAAGAACCATCCTTCTTGGGCACAAGGAGCACTGGTACATCACATGGACTCAAGCTTTCTCGGATATGACCTTTTTCCATGAGTTCTTCTACTTGTCTTTGCAGTTCCTTGGTCTCAACCGGATTAGTCCTATAGGCTGGCCTGTTTGGAAGTGTAGATCCTGGAACAAAGTCTATCTGATGCTCAATCCCATGCAAAGGAGGTAAGCCTATGGGATTGTCTTCTGGAAACACATCATCAAACTCCTGCAAAAGAGAAACCATCTCACTCAGATACACCGGTGTAAGCTCTGTTAATTTCAAAAGAGTTTCTTTAAAGACAAGTAAGAGAATAGATTGTTTTGAGTAGAGAGTTCTTTTGACATCACCCATTTTTGCATAGAAGTTTTGTTGCTTGGTTCCGGATGGCTTAAGGTCAATCTCCTTCTTCTTTTGGAGTTGCATCTGATCTTGTTGAACTTCTTTAGGTGTCAAAGGTACTAGAGTGGTCTTGCGGCCCTTGAACTCAAAAGAATGCTTGTTGGTGAAACCATCATGGACAACTCGGCGATCAGATTGCCAAGGCCTCCCAAGAAATATATGTCCAGCTTCCATTGGTAGAACATCACACAATACCTCATCTTCATATCTTCCTATAGCCAAGGGTAAAAGAACCTGCTTCGAAACCCTCATGGTGCCCTCTTCACTAAGCCATTGAAGCCGGTATGATTTTGGATGTTTCTGAACTTTTAAACCCAACTTCTTGACCATAGGCTCACTTGCAACATTCACACAACTTCCTCCATCAACTACGAGGCTGCAAACCTTTCCTTGGACCAAACACCTTGTGTAGAATAGGTTCTCACGTTGCTCAAGCTCCTCAGTCTTTGTCTGTAGGTTTAGAAGTCTCCTTGCTACCATAAGTCTTCCTTGAACCGGTGCTTCTTCATACTCTCCTTCAGATTCTTCATGTTCAGAATCATTTTCTTCATCTTCTGAAACAAACTCACCATTTTCAAGAAGGATCATGATCCTTTTGTTGGTGCACTCATTAGCATAATGACCTCGGCCTTGACACTTAAAACATTTGACATCACGAGCTCTAGAACTCACAACCTCAGTCTTGCTTTTATCCTTTCCAAAGATGTTGTTGGGTTTGGACTCCTCTTTCTGATAAGGCTTGCTCTCCTTCTGATAGGGTTTAGACTCTTTAGAATAGCCTAGCTTCTCTTCTTTGGGTCCTTGAAACCGGTTAGAACCATAGCTGGTTCTTAAGTGCCCCTTTCTCTTAAGTTGTTGTTCCACCAGAATTGCCTTATGTAGCATCTCTTCTAGCTCCACATAATGTTGCATCTCAACATTATCTTGCACCTCACGGTTAAGTCCTCCTAGAAACCGTGCCATAGTAGCTTCTCTATCCTCAGAAATACTAGCTCTCAACAGCAGCATCTCCATCTCTTGGTAGTACTCTTCAACAGTTTTGGAACCTTGTGTGAGCTTTCTCAACCTTTGGTGAAGATCACGGTGGTAGTGGCTAGGAACAAACCTCTTGCGCATGATTGACTTCATCTCTTGCCAACTCTCAACCGGGTACTCTTGGTTGCGTTTTCTACTAATAACAAGTTGATCCCACCAACTCAAAGCATAGTCATAGAACTCAGTGGCAGCAACTTGAATCTTCTTAGCCTCAGTGTAGTGTTGACAATCAAAGACTATGTCAATCTTATGTTCCCATTCCAAGTAAGCATCAGGATCAGACTTGCCATGGAAAGGAGGTAGCTTGATCTTCAAACCAGCAAGTTCATCTCTCCTATACCCACGGTCTTCACGGCCACGTCTAGCTCTTCTACTGCTATGGCTAGACCCGGACCTGTGCCTTTCTCTATCCCTTTCATAATAGTTATCAGTTTCTTGAGAACCCGCATGCTCTTGATGATTTGGAGTAGGTCTTTCTCTTCTATGTTTACGGCTGTGTCCTTGGCCAGTAGCTTGCCTTATCTCTTGTCTCAGCTCATCACGGATCTCCTTGAGACTATCCTTCATCATCACACTCATGGTTTCTATCATCGTTTTGTTGAGTTGAGCAGTCATGGCTTCCAAAAGCAACTTGTTTTTCCTAACTAGCTCAGCTTCTTCATCAGTTGCATCTCCCATTGGTACCTAGATCAAACAAAATACTAGAACAAGTAAGTAGTTCAAAGAAAGCAAAAGAAGAGATCAAACAAGGATGATCAATTAAAAAGCACAACGCGGCAACAATACTTGATTCACAAACAACATAATTCAAATCGACAACTTTAAAAATCTTATGGAAAGTTTCGATCAGAGACAACAAACAGAGATTAGATATTCACAAGACAACAAAATCAACACAAACTCACAAGATCTAACAATCCAAAACAGATTATCAAACCCGTAAACAAAAGAACCAAGAACAACAATAGATCGATCAATAAAAAGGATGATAAGTGATCGGATCTATAACAACAACAGTTGGATCTATAAGAGAACAATCCGATCTGCAATGAAAACACTTAAGAAAGATCAGATCACAAGAGAAACAACAACAAGAAACAAAACGATCAATGGTTAAAAGAGAAGGTCAAGAGTTTGATCGAAAACTTAGAGAGAATCGTGTACTTCCCTAACCAAAGTTGCTTTGATACCACATAATACACTCCTAGGATGCTTCTTTGGTTGATGGGATGATAGATCCTTGCAAGAACGAATCAGAGACTCAAGTTCTTCAAGGCTGTGGATCGTATGGTGACACAAGAGGGATGAGAGATCTCTTGATACTCCTAGATGACTAGATCGGATATTACACACCGAGTTAGACACCCTTAAGCTCTGGATATTACACACCAGAAGATCACTTGAGAGACTAGAGCAGCCGCAAAAGATGAACAAGAAAGAGTTGATAAAAAAGATTGCATAAACTCTTAGGGTTCTCTTACACACATATATATAGGGAGTTAAAGGAACACGCTCCTTTAGACTCGAGAATGTGGAATAATAAAAACCATAGTCTTAAAACATATCATAAAATAAAATAGATAAGTCTTCAGCTAGTCTTGGACTGAGATAGCACTTAGGTGATGTGAAAGACAAGTCATGGCCTCGTTAAAAACCTTCCTCCAGTAAAACCTCGTGGGACAAAACCAAGAGCAAGGAAAAGAGCACACACAAAGTGTCTNAAGTCTTCAGCTAGTCTTGGACTGAGATAGCACTTAGGTGATGTGAAAGACAAGTCATGGCCTCGTTAAAAACCTTCCTCCAGTAAAACCTCGTGGGACAAAACCAAGAGCAAGGAAAAGAGCACACACAAAGTGTCTTGCCTAAACACTAACTCAGTTTGATGGGGAGATAGCTTGAATGGTGTTCAAGACATCTCTGGCCATCAAACCTTGTCCAAAACTTCCTTCTTGTTGAGCTTCTTAGCTCTAGCTCGGGTCATGGGGCCTTCAGGAATGGTCAGGACTTCCACATCAGCTTGCTTCTCCATAGTGTCATCAGGTGGATCTCCTAGAGTCTTATCATCTTCATTGGTAGGCTGGTCCATGATCACATCAGAAAATGATGGATGTTATATTCGATGATGGCAATAAAGATACAATCGAAGACTGGCTTGTAGAGCTTGTGGAAGAAATAAGATAGTGACGTTAATTTTCTGCTTGTGGCCCAAGTTCCAAGAGTAAGAGATCTACATGATGATGCCGACCAATAACCATGGGTCCAACCTGTTTTGTTTTTGTTCTACATAAATTGAGCTTATTAGAGCATCTCCAATGGTTAATTTCATTTTTTTCTTCAAAATTTGAAGTTCTTTAAAAAAATGAAACAACATGTTCTCCAATGGTTTGCTTCATTTTTTTCTTCAAAAGAGAATATTCTAAGTATATTCTATTATCAATTTGTTATTAATTATAAACTTATCCTTATACTTTTCAAATTTTTCTAGTTTTACTCATCTACTTTGTTTTAACATTAATCTAACACAATTATTGTTTATTATAAGTTGAAAATTATTATATCATACAATTATTGTACATAAAATAAATAAATAAAAATTTAAATTTTATAAAGAAACACTTATTTCTGTGATTAATCAAAGTAATTTTAAATGAAAAATGATCTTATTTTAGTCAAAATTCTTCTGAATCGGACATACAATTCTCAAAACCTACAAATTGCAGGTTTTTCGTTATTAACATTTAGTTATATGAAAGTAATAATAAAATTGCGACACTATTTGGATGACATTAACACATTATTTATTTAAGTATGAAATAAGAATAAGTTAAAGTTAAGGATTAGTTTATAAATGAAAAAAGTCAATCTTCAAGAAATGAAGAATTGAGCAGTAGTTCTTCAAATTTGAAGAAACACTGTTCAATTCTTCAAAATTTAAAGAAATGAAGAAAAAATGAAGTACCATTAGAATAGAAAATGAAGTAAAAAGTGGAAAATGAAGCACCATTGGAGATGCTTTTATAGTCTAGTTTAATCCGCTTCCTAGTATATGGTTTATCAACAACCGGCCCATTATGTTTTGGATACTGACCGCCCATGAAACATCTCCACCCATTTGGTATAATCAGTGGCAGAAGCTTTGAGAAATTCAGATTGAAATACATTCATGTTACCTCTAAGTTTGTTTTTCTCACTTCCAATAGCTCTTCAAAACAGTAATCCAAATTGGAAACGTTGCACTTGAAACATATTTTACTAATTACTGTCTTTGGTCGCCATCACTAATCAGTACCACTAGCAAAATGAATTTCACAATCACGTCCAAGATGATGGATTGCGAAAAAGGCTTTGAATCAATGTTCTCTAATTCAGATTGTGGCTCAAGGAATCATAATTAAAGAAAATCTCATGATCGTTAATATTACAAACACGTAATAAACAAAACAAATTGCCTCTCACTTTAACCACCGGAGATCACTTGTAGAACAAGGCGACACTTTTCCAGCGAGCCCATCACCGTAACAACAAGAGTAATCCGATTCATGTTCCCCCCAAAGACAACCATTATAAGCACTCTTCAAACTCGGACTCCTCAAAATCCCCTCCTCCGCATAACACAACCGTTTCTTCGCCGTGATAACCGGTCTCCGCCGTGGCGTGCTCTGAGTCCTTGCCTTAGCCTTAGCTGACTCAGTCGCACTCATATAATTTGGCTGAACCATCGAAGTGGGCGAAGAACAAGGAATCCTCGGACTAGCTGATCTTACCCCAAAGGTTCTAGTGGCTCTGCAAGATGGTGGTGTCGCTGGATACAATCTATGAGGTGTTGTGGTGGCTATGTTTGTATCCATTTCAAGAGTCTTTATTGGATCTCTTGTTGTGGAACTGGTGACTGTGTTGTCCCATTGCTTTGTAGCCATCCATCGATCGAGCCACTTGGTTCTCTCTAGAAGCTCCATATCGTTGCCGATGGATTGATTACGATAAGAGCGACTCCGAATCTTTCACGTAACGACGACAAAAACAAAAACGTTGTTAGTACGTACTTTGTTATGAAAACATATTAAAATTTTAAAATATATATTTTATTTTAAATGAACAAATTAGTGCGATTCCACATGAGAAAACTATACATAACCCCTAAAACTCAAATTTATGACTGCAAAGTCCATAAAATTAACGACAAAAGAATATGAAGTTAGCACAAATATTTAGATGCAATGTCACATTTATTTTGTAGATTTTGGTTACACGGATTTAGTTTTCGGAATTGTAACATTTTAATTCATGTTCTTGGAAAAATAAAAAAGTCCATTAAAAATTATCAAACTCATATAACTACGAAGATATTTAACTTCCTTCAAAAATCCAAAATGTTTGATAAAATATTTCAATAGTTAATATTTTAAATACCTGATTAGAGAGAGCAAGTGCATGTGCTTTCTCTCGTTCAATAGCAATCTCTAGGCTCTTCTGCAAAATCGATTGTGATTCTTCTTGGTTAACAACAAATTCATTGGTGCATCGACTCATGTCCCTCGACTGCAAAACCAGAAAACATAGTCTAAGCAATGTAACAGCAATTAAAGTTTCTTCAGAAGGAAAAAAAAACAATTATAATACACTAACCAGAGATCTACGGCTACGAATGTCTTGAAGATATGTTTTAGTGTCCCAAAAACCGTTAGATTCAGCAAACATTGAGTTACGTCTTGCTTCGATATCATAACAATTTGATGATGGTGATGATAAGACTCTTGAACGTTGTTGTTGATGATGATTAAGCACTTGATCTTGAACTCGAACCAACGCCTTGATGCGTCTTAAAGTGTGTTTCGCTTGGTTTCTAACATTATGACCTCTCACCAATGCTTGTAGCTTCACTATCCCTTTTAGTGCCCCAAATGCTCGTTTTGCCTATTAAAAGAAGAAAATTTTAAACACTAATATCGAATAATAGCTAGTATGTTAAATAATTTACGCAATATTTTGACATTTAAATTTAAGAAGGAGATTCTGTATAAAGTTTCGAATAAATAAAAATACACAAATATAATTTCGTTTATTTTTTCTGATAAAAATACACATAATTTCGTTTCTTTTACTTACGAGGTAGCCTCTGAAAGCTGTTTGAATAATAATGGCAGCCCAATGACGTCTTATAAAACCTGGAGTTGCCGTTAGCTTAACGACCTCCGCGACCACTTCATCCACATCGGAGACAACTACCGCCGTTTTGTCCTTCTCCTCCGTCTCAGCCGTGTCGGTTACAAAGTTAGTGGTTTCTACTTTGGTCTTTCGAAAAATCCATCCTTTCTTCTCCTTTTTCAACTAAAGTTTGAAACTTTCTGGGTAAATCTCAAGACCCATGAATGTAAAATATTATATTAGTAACAGAGAGATGAGTTAAGACCTTATTATTATCAGTTTCTTTATGGTGACTCTTCTTGTCGGAATCCTTAGACGGTGACCAGAGAATCTTCTTTACCGCTGTGAACCACGACGTCCCGTTCTTCTTAGCCATCTGAAATTAACGAACAAAAGAGAGGAAGAAAGATGGACTTAGTTATTTTAAGTGAAGTTGATGTTGCTCATGTAACTAACTACTACACCACGGGACTGAGGAAGACTGCATAAATGTAAATATATATAGCACGACAGAGACCATAAATGCCTTTTTATTTATCTTCTCACAAATTGAATTTAATTAGTTACAAAATTATAACAGAGTGATAAAGTAATATATTTATTTGCTTTATCAACCATACAATACAGTATTATATTAAAACTCACTCAATCTATCATGTGCATGATTTTTTATTACATGTAAAATAGTTTTTTCGGCAAGAACCTGGAGAAAAAGTAGAAAAGTATTAACAGCTGTTGATTTTTTTTGTTTGAATCATAATAACACTGTTGATAATTCAATAATGATTATGATAAAACAAATATAACTAAATTAATAATGGAGTAAAATATTTGTGATAGTGATTATATAACAAACGAGTGGGCATCAGAAAAGTTGCAGCTTTTATGTTTAAGTACATTGACACAGTTACACTTACATACATGTTACATGGGATTATTAAATATAAACCATTAAATTGTATATAGTAAATGAAGCTTTACGGTCCAAGATGACATTGTAACTATTTTCAAGAAGAAGATAGCCACAGACTTTAATGCCTCGATGAACCAAGAATCCAAAGTTCCCAAATTATGCGAATGCGACCATATTAAAATCAAGGCGTGCAAATAAAGGACGACAAGACCTCGAAGACTGCAAAACAATGGTTTTAGCCAAAATACAACTTTGAAACTGAGATTCTCTATATTTTCTTGGAAGAGTATATAACATCGACAAACAGGTCCCATGAGTGAGTTTGCTTGGACTAGTCAAACCCTCCATGTCTGAAGATTGTGGGAGTGTAATGTTTAGGCGCAATCCTTCTGTTTGCGATCCCATGTTTTGTTTACATAAAACATTTTTTTTTATGCTTATTTATGTACTCAAAAAAACTTCTCATCCAGTTATGACAATGAAAAGGCTTGGAAAGCCAATTTATTATCATACTTATGCAGACATAAAACCAAGAAGAACTTGACCAAAAAAAAAAGAAAAAAAAACAAGAAGAACATCGTTGAGTAATTTAAGTTTAGTTGGGGTTAAAATTATTAATTTGGAAAATTTTAACCAATTATAAAGATTATTCTCCTAATGAGGAATATTTTTTGTCGCTTCTTTAGAAGGAATTAGTAGGTGGGATTTAGCATGAATATTGTCAAGTAGAGAACATATACTAGACTGTAAGATGAGCCCATGTGAGTTAGTTGTCGATAAATTTGATAAAGTGAACAATAAATAAGTTTATCAATAGTTTAGCTATATTGATATTATTTGTTCAATTATTACTGACATTTGTTTGATTAGTACGATTAGGGTACAATAATCCTAGGGTAATAAAGTCATTAAACATTGACCACATGTTAGGACTCATATTGGGACCTCCTGAATAAGGCCAGAGCCAATACTGCATTGTCCTACCGTCTGCACCTATCAATATTTGTTGTTGTTTTCTTCATAACTACTTTCTAATTGAAGATACTAGTGTTTAAAAAAAAATTGACGACCCTAACATCATTGTGTGTAAAAATTATGAGAGAGGGCTTGTATACCACTAATGGTGCATCAACAATGGTTTAATTGGGGTTAGGTTATACTCCTCTCCATCTCGCTGTTATTAGACACATCAAATTTATTGATAATTGTTAGTAGAATCGAAGAAGATGAAGAAAGTGAAAGTGATCTTCTATTATTTAGTATTGTTGTGTTATGGAAAACAAAGGTGATGTACATTGTCAATTATGCGTTCAAAAGAGCACATTATTCTCAAGGTCCAATTAACACTTACTTTTGCCCTTCATAACTATAAAGCACAAGAGATTACATTATTCTCAAAGCCTAGTTCATATTTGTGATGTTTTCTATATATATATAGATGTTAAACTTCAATCCTCGATCTCTTTCTTCTCTCTTAAATCACTCTCTCGTGTGAGCACAAAGTAAACAAAGAAATACACAACGATTGTTTACCCAGTTCACCACTCCAAAGCGGAGAATTTGCTATACTCACTGGGGCGACTAGCTTGCGACAATATACTAAACTTTAGTGACTCTAAAAACTTGAACAACCATTGAACACAAAATGTTTCTACCCTCTCCTCTCATTACAACTCTCTCAGTTCATATCTCAATCACCAAGAGACTGAGAGTTATATACACACACAAGATAACATACATGTCAACATCCTGAGCTACTCCAATAGAGCTAGAAATAACTGAGCACCCAGCTGAACCAACTAACAACTCGAACTCTCTGAATCCTTAAAAATCTTCGTATCCATGAGTATAAGTGTATACAACTTGTATGCATTCTTTAGTTCTCCACCTTAGACAAGATGTTCTTTATCACAATAAACTTAGTGATGACTTCATATCTAACCTCCTCTCTTACCAGAAAACTTCAAAACTGTTAACCGATTTCACCGAGCCTTTAACCAGGCTCCACCTTTTCTTCTTCAATCTTTATCAACACGCAACATCTTCTTGACACTTAGATTTTTGATATCTGCAAAAAGTTTCAAGAAATCATCTACGTTTTGAGAAATCGTTCTTGAATCTTCCATTCTGAATGAGTAAACCTTGAGCTGAGCATGGACTCGATTTGATAACGTCTTCTCCATGTAGAGTCTATCCAGTAGCTCCAAACTTGAGCTGATGTCGTACACTTATCTGGATTCCTCAGAACATGATCTCCTTCACTCATGAAGATGGGGTTCATCGCCTTTTCACCGGCTCCAATATTGCTGCATCGAACCTTCTTCTTTTCTTTCTATTTGTTATCATCACCATTGATATCAGTCTCCGATACTTACTTTCTTGGAGTGAGCACATCCTATAATACTTGAACACTGAGGTTTGCTAGCAGGTGGTTCTTCCAGATCCGGAAATCTCCAATGCCATCAAACATCGTAATCCCGACTTCGAGCTTGTTAGTCATCATCTTAAAATTGATTGATTTACTCGTCTCTGATAGGATTGAACCTCTTAGCCAGTGGTACCTGCTCTGATACCACTCTGATAAACTTCAATCCTCAATCTCTCTCAATCTCTATTTAATAGATCTCTCGTGTGAGCAAGGAGTAAACAAAGAAAGATACAATGATTGCTTACTCGATGTTCATCACACTCCTCCAAGGCGGAGAAGCTCTATTGGGGCCGATTAGATTAAGGCAATACACTAAACTCCAATGAATCTGAAAGCTTTAGCCACCGTTGGGTACAAAGTGTTTCTACTCTCTCCTCTCGTTACAACTCTCTCTCTCAGCTCTTATCTCAATCATAGAGACACTGAGAGTTATATCCACACGCAAGATAACATACACGTGTCAACATCCAAAGCTACTCCAATTGAACAAGAAATTATCAAGCACCCAGTTGAACTAAATGACAACTCGAACCCTCTAAATTCTTAAGAGTCTCGTATCATGAGTATAAGTGTATACATCTTATCTACAATCTTCAGTAGCCCATGATTTAATAACATAAACTTTTATAAAAGAATATGAAAGATGTGTTATGAAAATTTGGATCTTGTCCAAAAATACTTTAATATCATGCGTGCATGCGGTATTTTGTGACCATAACTAACACCCAGTACACAACCACAATAGGACAAGAAGAGACCATAGTTATTTTCATATTGTCTAACCAATTAATCAACCAAGTTGATTTGTTGTTTAACTCATGACTCATTTGAAATTCTCTTCGAATATAAGTTCTAACGTTGATTAGAAAACAATATAAGTGCATAAATGTGTGGATATTAGTTTTGTTCGATTTTTTTGGTATTTGAATATTTTAGATGTAAAAATATAAAGATATAGAGATCGTTTGGTGTGGATCAACTTTGTTTGACTAATATTTTTTGTTTTTACTTCGGTTATTCGATTCCAGTTACAACCACTTACAGCATCCACATTTGAGGTTCAAAGGCGGATCATGGCCTCGAGTTCTTAGGCCCGATAGAAAAATGGGTTAATTTCTGTGAACCGGGCCTTGGTGATGAACCCGCGAGAGGGGAGTTCAAGCCACGCGTCGTCTTCTCACTGGCTTCTCGATTCGGCAGATGGTCCGAAAAAATAAGGGTTTTCGTGTTACTTCTCTCATTTCTCTCCTCTTTCCAAAACCAATTTTTTTTCTCTGCGGCGATTGCTCGTGTGACGCCGAATCTCTTCCTTTTTCTCGATCTAATAAACGACAGAGTTTCTTCTCGACGGCCAGAGGTTAGTATCGAGTAGAGTGACGGTCAAATAAAGTTGATTTTGTGTCTCGATAGCGATTTGTGCGATTCTAAATCGATTTGGGGATTTCGAATTAGGGTTTACAATCGATATGGGGGTTTTGTTTAAGGTTTGTATATCGTCTAGTTGGTTTGATTTAGGGTTTTCATTACCGTCTTCCTTGTTAGATTTACGGTTTGTTTATAGTCGATCTGAAATCGAGTTTGCATATTTGTAGTGATGGATCCCGCGGAAGAGAGAAGACATTCTAAGAAGCAAAAAAAGAAGAGTACAACATGTTAGGCTTCGTGGCTGATTCTCAATTCGGGATTCCTGGAACCTGTCCATGTGGAGGGAGAATTATCAACGAGGTTCAGAGGAAGGAGCCGTATGATACTTTACCTGGAAAGCGTTTCTTCACATGTGTGAACTACGAGGTAGAATTTTTAGTCTGAAACTTTTTTTTTTCCATTGATGCGTTTTTGATGTATGTGTATGTTGTAATCAAGGATGACGGATTCCATTATCGTCATCCTTGGGTCATTGGTGTCCAGGAGGAGACTGAAACTCTGATGAAGCGGATGGACGAGGCTGAGAAGTTGATCAAAGGAGTGTTTAATCTAAAAATATAGATTCTGAAACTGGAGATTTGTGTACTTTCATTTGTTTTTTATATTTGCAAAAGTTATAGTTATGTTACTAATACTTTTTTATTTATGTTTCCATGTCCAGGAACAGGTGAAAACCCTATCTTGACAGGTTGATTGTCTGACGGTGCAGGTAGCTGATCTGGAGAAGGTCAGCTTCGGATGAAAATGAAAGGTAATCCTCAACTAAACTTTGTGTGTCCTGAAAATGTTTGTGTAATTTGAAGTGTAGATGTTGTTTGAATATTTTTCGAAAACTGATTTGATGTGTAATGACTGCTCTTTGTACTAAGTGGTTGTGTATTAGCTTGTAATGAATGTTTGGTAAGTAGAGTTAATTGTTCTATCGTATCAATTGTAAACTAGTATAAAAACATAAGAAATCCTCTTCTAAAAACTCATTAACCTAAAAAACACTAACCTAAAAACATAAACGAAAAAACCTAAACCAAAATGGAACCTTTCTCCCTAAACACTCACGGGTTTGTGAACCTACTAGCTTCGCAGAGCAGTCCATCAATAGACGTAGACTCTGCTGAAGCAGTTTTTAACTCTCCCGGGTTAGAAAAACCTTTGAATAGGCGAAAGTGGTCACCTAAAGAAGACCTTGTCCTCATCAGTGCTTGGTTGAATACCAGCAAGGACCCCATTGATGGTAATGAGCAGAAGGCATGCTCGTTATGGAAGAGGATAGAGGAGTACTTCAACTCAAGCCCTCAGCTAAGTGGGTTTGTTCCAAGAGAGTGGAGTACATGTAAGCAGAGGTGGGGAAGGGTGAATGAGCAGGTCTGCAAGTTTGTGGGGTGTCATGAAGCCGCTTTGAAGGACCAAGGGGGTGGCAAAAATGACAATAATGTCATGAACCGTGCACATGACATCTTCTTAAACGACAATAAGATAAGGTTCAGTCTAGAACATTGTTGGTGGGAACTAAGGTTTGAGCAGAAATGGAAGTCACACGCCTTGAGCAGAGATGGTCTGAAGGAGAAAAGGAAAGAAGCTGCAGAGGTGGTGGTTGACGATGAAGAGGTAAGGCCTCCTGGTGTTAAGGCTAGCAAAGCAGCCAAACGCAAGAAACACGGCAACGAAGCAGCTTTTGATCAAATTGAGTCCATTCTAGCAGAACAAAAAAACATATCCAAACAAAAAATCCTGGAACGTCTCCTAACCAAGAAAGAAGAAACACTTTCTGATATAGAAGTGTCTTTCAAGAACAAATAAATGGCTGAAATGCTTTGATTTGGTAGGTTAATTAAATGTTAAGTTTCTTGTTTGCTTTTACTTGACTGATAAGTTTGATGATATGTTCGTTTAAAAGTGTCTTGTTTGTTTTACTTGACTGATAAGTTTGCTGATATATTCTGTATTGTTATGGTTGCAGGTCAATGGATGTTCAAGTTGATTCACGGGATGCAGCTCAAGCTACAGGTCAATGGATGTTCAAGTTGTACTATGTCTCTGTTTTTTTTAAAGTCTGCTTTTTACTATGTAATCACGGGTGTTTCAAGTGTCTGTTTGTACTATGTATTCACGGGAATTATGTAATCGAGTCTGCTTTGTAATATGTATTCACGGGTGTATGTACCCGTGATAGTTGTCCCATGAATTTGTAACATAAACTCACGGGTGTATGTACCCGTGAGAGTGGTGTCTGAATCATATTCTACTCGATGTTATATATATATATGTCTCTCTTTGTTTAAGTTGCATATTCATTCATTTCTGCAAGCACCAAGTTTCTCTCTGTGTAAGTAAATTGCAACATTGATTCCAACTTTCCCGAGGGTTTTTGGCAGGTGAACAACTCATTCCTCCTATTCTCTTCCTTTCTGATATTTGTCTAATTACAAAACAACAACTCATTGATTCCAACTTCCTCTCTATGATTTATAACATATACTTTAAAATTTCTGGTTACTAAAATTTTAGTTTAGTATAACTTTACCCAAAATTTAGTATATTTTTTAAACTATAACTTTACTCAAATTTAAAAAATATAGTTTAATATAACTTTACTCAAAATTTAGTATATTGTTTAAACTATAATTTTACTCAAAATTTAAAAAAATATAGTTTAATATAACTTTACTCAAAATTTACAGTTATAAAAATTTAAAGTTATAGTTTAAACAATATAGATTAATATAACTTTACTCAAAATTTAACTTGTGCTTACTAAAATTGTGATTGTTGTAGGGAGGAAGAAGAGTTCAACTATGTCATCCTCATCAAGTGATGAAATAGAAGCTTTTGAAGAAATGTTCGACGAACAAGTTGATAATTTTATCGACTCCATTCTTCATGCCCAAGCCACCAAGCCAACAAGGCGGGCTTATATCGAAAGAGATCGGGAACAAGGACACACTCAGCTCTGGAACGACTATTTCAGTGAAAATCCTACATATCCACCAGAAATGTTTAGGCGCCGTTTTCGAATGAACAAACCTTTGTTCCTTCACATTACCGATCGCCTAAGTAATGAAGTTCCATACTTTCAGCAACGAAGAAATGCTCACGGAAGGTACGGATTATCTACACTTCAAAAATGTACATCAGTCTTACGTATGTTGGCATATGGTCAATCTGGAGATTCGTACGACGAATATCTCCGACTAGGTAAAAGTACTGCACTTTTATGTATGGACCATTTCACTAATGGGATAATACAACTGTTTGGAGATGAATATCTAATAAAACTTACAGCGGATGATCTCCAAGGGCTACTCGATGTTGGAGAGGTACGCGGGTTTCCAGGGAAGATAGGCATCATCGACTGTATGCTTTGGGAGTGGAAGAACTGTCCAACGGCTTGGAGAGGGCAGTACACACGTGGTTCAGCAAAGCCAACAATTGTCTTGGAGGATGTGGCATTATATGATCTTTGGATATGGCACGCTTTTTTCGGCTTACCAGGTACCCTCAATGATATTAATGTTCTTGATCGATCACCCATTTTTGATGACATTTTACACGGTCGAGCTCCTAAAGTAAATTTCAAGGTCAACAACCACAATTATCGTATGGCGTACTACTTTACGGACGGAATTTATCTGAAATGGTCGACATTTATCCAATCAATCCCACTTCCTCAAGGTCCTAAAGCAGAGCTTTTTGCTCAACATCAAGAATCGACCAGAAAAGATGTCGAGCGTGCTTTCGGAGTATTGCAAGCGAGGTTTGCAATAGTTAAAATCCCAGCTCGACAATGGGACAAGGAAAATATAGGAAAAATTATGAGAACTTGTGTCATATTGCACAATATGATAGTAGAGAACGAACGAGACAGATACACTCAGTATGATACATCAGAGTTCGAGGTAGGAGAGTCAAGCAGAAGTTCACAGGTGGAAAGGACAACAAGTTTGAATAACGGTAATATGTTTGACATTCGCAATCAAATGAGGGATTCGCAGATACATGCTCGTTTGAAAGCTGATTTAGTTGAAAATGTATGGGAAAAGTTTGGTAATCAAAATGAATAATGATTGTATGTTTCCAATTTCTCTATGTATTCAATAAAAAGTTTTAAACATTAATGTATTCTCAATCTATTCAATAAAACCTTATAAAATTAATTTACAACTTTTTTTCAATATTCTCTTTGTCTTGAATAATATATTTTCTTAAAAATAATCTTAAAAAAAAAATTATTATTTTATTCTTAAGAACCCGGATTTCGGGTTCACTAATGGAGACGCATAATTAATACGGATTTATCACTGCTCACAACCCCACCAAAAAAATATTAAAAAAATCCCTATGAACCCCATAAGGGGGTTCACTAATGAGAAATTCTTGGGTTCACCAACCAATAGGATTTCATTGTTTTAAATTTTGTATCTTTTAAAAAAGGAAACAAAATATTATCGAATTATATTATGTTTTTAAAATTAAAAGATAAAATAAATAAAAAATAATAGTAGTTATAAATAAAAAACGTTTTTTAAAAAAAAAAATTATTACCCCCAGCAAAACACTAAACTGTAAACCCTAAATCCTAAACCCTAAATCCTAAATCCTAAACCATTGGATAAATCCTCAACCCTTGGATTAATCTTAAACCATAAGATTTTAATTAATCCAAGGTTTTAGAGTTTACTTAAGGGTTTAGGGTTTAGGATTTAGGGTTTAGGGTTTAGTGTTTTGGTGTCAGTATCAAAAATATTTAAATCACAGATTTACCCAAGGGTTTAGGGTTTACCCAAGGGTTTAGGGTTTAGGATTAGGGTTTAGGGTATATTGTTTTGCTCACGGTGTTAAAAATATTATTTTTAACAAGTTTTTTGTTTGCAACTAATATTATTTTTGTTTTCTTTTATTTTTTTATTTTAAAAACATAATATAACTCAATAATATTTTGTTTCCTTTTTTAAAAGATACTGAATATAAAACAATGAAATTCTATTGGTTGGTGAATCTATAGGTTCACCCTAAGGGGTTAACCCAAGAATTACTCTTCACTAATGGGTATGCTCTTAGAGCATCGTTATCGCTGGTATTTAAAGGGTTTCTTATGTTAATTATGCATTAAAAATAAATAAAAAACACTAATAAACAAAAGAGGCGTCACTTAATTAAACTATGGAAAGAACATTTCTTAGTAACACGTGTCTCTCTCTCACGGCTCTCTCTCGACGTCTCTCCCTCTCGACGAAATCGAGAGCAGTGTAGATGGATTATGTCCTTCCCGTAGTGATCACATCAGTTGTTATAGGTGCTTTGATGGCCGTCGTCTTCTTCGGTAACTACTTCAGGAAGCGTACATCGGAGGTGCATTCCATGGCCAAAGCGGAGCTTCAGGAGGATCCGATCCGGATTCCCAATCTATTTCTTCTCTCTTGGATACCTCCATGTTCAATCCAACCCCCAAACTTCCAGGTTTGGATTCAAACAAAAAAAAAGCTTCATCTTTCATTAGTTTTCCTTAAGCTCTGACTCAATTCTATGTAAATTCTTCGCATTTGAATCATTAGTTGTTCGGTTTAGGCTGTTTAGCGCATAAAGTTCGATTCTTTTGAGTTAGTTAAGTTCTGAGAGGATGAAAGTTTACATCTTTGGGAGTTGTCACAAGTGTGTTTAGTTTGAGGAAGGGGGATCAAGATAGAGGTTTTGGAAAAGGAATCAAGTGTTCATTGAATGTTCATTGTTTTTGGTTGCAGACATTGGATATTGTGTTGGGAGTTGTAACAAGTGTTGTTTGTTTCAGTTACAAGTCCTTCAATGCTTAACTTTGTTCAAATATCTGGATATAGAAATTAAGTTGTGATCAAAGCTTAGTAATTAATTTGTTTGTTAGAGCCACAAGTGATTTGGGTGACAAGTAGAAGCGGTTAATGTTTATGATGAATACTGCCATTATGCTGCTGGACTTGTTGGTTTAGGTTTGTCAAAACTCTTGCTCGCTTCAGGATTAGAAAAACTGAGACTGGAAGCAGATTTCCAATTCTACAGGTTTATTTCTCCAAGTATGTATCTTCATCACGATAATTTTTTTTTGCAAGATTCTGGTTAAAAATTAATGTCTGCCTTATCTGCTAGAAAACAAATATTATCAAAGATTACCTTGAGGACGTTAATGAGATACCAAAACCGTGCATGTTTTGGCCTCGTGAGATTTGGGGAAAATATGTTGACAAGCTCGAAGTGCATACACCAAGCTCTCAAGCTTTTAAAGATATCATGTTTATCTTATAGATAGACAATGTGACTCGTTTTATTTCTGTGAATTCTTATAACGCATGACTTAAAGAATGAGGAGAACTCAACAAAAGCAGTGCAGTGCTTGAATGAAATGGTCACTAATGCATTCATTCATGTAGAAGATTGCGTGAAATCCATGGTTGAATGCTTACCACTTAGGCGATGGTGTTTCAAAGAAAGGTATCTTCTTTACCATACAACACAAAGACTCTCTTAGGCAACAATTTAGACATTGTTGAATGTGTTTGAAATGGAGTTGTGTTCTATAATCCCCTATATATTAATTGAGAAACATTTGAAAAGATGTAACCTCAAGTTTGTATTAATTAAAAAGTAACCTTACTTAGTTGTCAATCAATTAGCATATCAATTAAACTGACGTGGCGGCTTTAGGTTCAATTGAAATTTGCTAGGGAAAAATAATTAGAGACGCATATAACGCATGTAACATAGTTTATATATTTATATATATCGCACATATATAATGGAAGAAAAGGAAAATATACGATTTGATAACGATTTGCATATATTAACTATAATAACTTCATTCCTTTTAATTTATGGAAGTGTATATGTAAAATGGAAAATACTTAAATTCAAATAATCATAACGTAATTTATAAATCATTGGTGCAAAGTTTTGTTACACAAATATGCAAATAATCATAAAATCATATGAGTAGAAACCTCATTTAATAAATATCCATATTAAAAGTGTGT
>CAKOAT010498488.1:129819-197673 GCA_932364175.1 Eruca vesicaria subsp. sativa
AGTATCGTTGGCACCAGAGGCTAGGGCATCCGGCTTTTTCAGTGTTGAGTTTATTACCTTTGTCGTTTTCTACTAATAAGTCGTTAGCTCACAGTCCTTGTGACACATGTTTTCGAGCAAAACAGACAAGAGAAGTTTTTTATCAAAGTTTGAATAAAACAAATGAGTGTTTTGAGATGATTCACTGTGACGTTTGGGGTCCTTATAGAGTACAATCCTCCTGTGGAGCACGGTATTTTTTAACTATTGTGGATGATTTCTCAAGAACAGTTTGGACCTATTTGCTACTTGAGAAATCAGAAGTGAAAACAGTGCTTCAAAACTTCTGTGCTATGGCGTTTAAACAGTTTAATAAAGAAGTTAAGACAGTTCGCAGTGACAACGGCACAGAGTTTATGTGTCTGGCTGGATTTTTCCGTGAAAAAGGTATCATCCATCAAACCTCGTGTGTAGCTACTCCACAACAAAACGGACGGGTTGAGAGGAAACATAGACACATACTTAATGTGGCCAGATCATTACTTTTTGAAGGAAATATGCCTATTAAATTTTGGGGAGAGGCCATACTTACAGCATCTCATCTCATCAATAGAACACCATCATCAGTACTCAACAATGCATCTCCTTATGAGTTATTATATGGAGTCAAACCATCGTATGAGCATCTTAGAGTTTTTGGGAGTTTATGTTTTGTTCATATGAAGTCAAGAGCCAAGGATAAATTCGGGTCAAGAAGTAGAAGATGTGTATTCGTTGGGTATCCTTTCACTCAGAAAGGATGGAAAGTATTTGACTTGGAAACAGAGGAGTTTCTTATCTCACGTGATGTTGTCTTCAAAGAAACAGAATTTCCGTTTGCGTCTCAGTCACCAGTCCCAGCAACAAATCAGTTACCTCCACAAGTTATAATAGATGATGACTGGGAGATTACACGAATATTTCCCATTCAAAACAGGGGGAGTACTTCTTTGGTTAGTAACCAACCTTCAACCTCTAGTGAAAATTCTCAAACAGAGACGTCTATTACCATACAAGATCAGACATCACCCTCTACTACTCAACCGGATACAGCAACGACAACTCAGAATATCTCAGAAGTTGTTCCAGTGGCTACAAAGGCTATAAATAATCCAGTTTCATGTGAAACATCTGGACGTGGTCAAAGAGTAAAAGTTCCATCGGTAAAGCTCAGGGACTATGTCACGTACAATGCTGTTACTCTTCAAGACCCATCTCTCTCACCTCCCTGCTCTGCATCTTCGTCGTCTCGTAACGATCCAGGTAAGACACCTTATCCTCTGAATGATTATGTGTCTGACCTAAAATTCTCTGTTTCTCATCAAGCATACTTAGCTGCTGTTACTGCTGGCGTAGAGCCACGTTCGTATTCAGAAGCTATTAAAGATAAAGTATGGAGAGACTCTATGAAACTTGAAGTAAACGCACATGAAGAACTTGGCACATGGGAGTTAGCAACACTTCCTCCTGGCAGACGAGCCATTGCGTCAAAGTGGGTACATCGCATCAAATACAATGCAGATGGTACCATTGAACGTCACAAATCGCGACTTGTAGCCTGTGGAAATAGACAAGTTGCAGGTGATGATTATGGAGAGACATTTGCTCCTGTTGTTAAGATGGCCACCGTGCGGAGTTTGTTAAGTCTTGTTGCAGCAAAAGGTTGGGAAGCTCATCAAATGGACGTCCACAATGCTTTCCTCCACGGTGATCTCGATGAAGAAGTTTATATGCGCTTACCTCCTGGCTTTACTCACTCTGATCCGCGTAAAGTCTGTAGGTTGCGTAAAGCTATATATGGCTTGAAGCAAGCCCCACGTTGCTGGTTTGCCAAGCTATCAAATGCACTACTCAAGTTTGGTTTTGTGCAAGCTCATTCAGATTATTCATTATTTACATACACCAAAGGAGCAAAAGAAGTTCGTGTTCTGGTATATGTAGACGATTTAGTCATCGCAAGCAATGATCTTGCATTACTCACTAAGTTCAAGACCTACCTTGGTGAATGCTTCCGTATGAAAGATCTAGGAAAATTAAAATATTTCTTGGGTATTGAAGTTGCAAGAGCTGATCAGGGGATCTTTCTTTCCCAACGAAAGTATACATTAGACATCGTTGCGGACTGTGGCTTACTTGGTGCTAAACCGGTATCTATCCCAGTTGAGCAGAATCATCATTTAGCCACTGATAATGGACCATTGTTTTCAGACCCAAAGAAGTACAGACGCCTAGTAGGACGTCTTGTGTACTTATCTATTACGCGTCCAGAACTGTGTTATGCGATTCACTTGTTATCTCAGTTCATGAAGTCCCCACGAGTTGTTCATTGGGAAGCTGCTCTCCGTGTAGTCAGATTTCTGAAAGGGTGTCCAGGACAAGGTATTTTGTTGAGCTCAGGCAGTTCTCTTCAGCTTTCAGTTTATGTGGATGCAGACTGGAGTGCTTGTCCTCTTACCCGTCGGTCTTTAAGCTCTTATGTTGTGCTGCTTGGAGGGAATCCGATATCTTGGAAAACTAAGAAGCAGAAAACAGTTTCACACTCTTCCGCTGAAGCAGAATACCGCGCAATGGCTGCAGCAACTAAGGAGCTAAAATGGATAGTCCCTTTAATGAAGGAACTTGGCATTCCAGTTGCCAAACCAGTACCTTTCTACTGTGATAGTAAGGCAGCAATTCATATTGCAGCAAATCCAGTTTTTCACGAACGCACAAAGCATATTGAGAGAGATTGTCATTGTGTCCGTGATGCGGTTAAAGCTCGTCTGATTTCTACTACACATGTTCGTACTAAAGACCAAATAGCTGACATACTCACTAAAGCTCTGGGGCGTTCACAGTTTGAGTTTCTCTCTTCCAAGTTGGGTGTTCAAGACTTTCACGCTCCAACTTGAGGGGGAGTATTAGGGAATCCTATTGTGATAAGGATTACCTATTGATAAGTCTTATTATGTTAATGTTTACTTATATCTTAGAGATAAATACGAGTAGAAGTAGGAGATTATAGTCGGTGGTTACTCGTGTATATAAGCTGATGTAATACGTTCAAGCAATACAAGTTAAAAGTTTATTGTTCAATCTCTACTTTACAATCTGTAATTCTGTAATTCTGTAGTATTCACTGTTTTGCAAATAAGTACCTTCACAGTAATCTTTTCGTAAACAAGACCTAAACTATACAGACTTTTGGATACCGTAGAAAATCATTGTAACATTTTTAATTCTGCTGAGATGATTCAAGCTGTGTTGGAAAGTGGAAACTAGTAATGCTGGCTACCAAGCCGCCATGCAGCGTTTTACGGAACCGGAATTCAGTGAAGGTCTGTTGTCATATCAGTTCATATCTACTGTTACTTTGTTTTTTTGGTCTACTGTAACTGAACAGTTGTTATAAACCAATATTATATATATAGATCCTCAATTAGATGATGGTCAAGTAACAAGATAGTTAAGATTCTTAAATACAAACACAAACAAACACAAACACAAACAAAAGAATCAAATGAAATTCATACCAAACTTAATATTGCATCATAATGGTATATTCTAAATGAAAATAAATTATTATAAAGTACATGCCAATTCTTATTAATATCAAATAGACATTAAGAACCTTACTTAGCATTACCTTTTTCGGTAATTGCTCCATTTGCTGGTGGACTGATGGTGGTAAGTGCCTAATAAGAAGGTAAGAAAATCTCTAAAAGAAACTCTATAATTTTAAATATAATTCTATAGTTTCATATATAAAGTTTTTTGTTCTCTAAAAGGAAATTTCAAAATTTTAAAATTGAAATTTTGAAGAGTGAAATTCTATATTTGAATTTTCAGTATTCAAAACTCTATTTAGAAGTTCATTTTTTTTAATTTTATTTTGGTCCTTACAATTACAAATAAAATTTATAATTCATAAATATTTTTTTGTTTATCGTTTTAATACTTAAAATTTTTTATATCTCTTAAATTTTCAAATTAATTTTCACATTTTATAAGTTTAAGTTTTAAACATAAAACTAAATAAAAATTTAAAATAAAATTTAATATTTTCTTTGAGTGTAGTATTTTTAAAAAAATTAAAATTAAAATTAGACAACAAAATTGTGGTATTCTGCTTGTAGTTAATATTTAATCATATATTTGTATTTATAATTTTATATTTTAGTATAAGATTTTATTAATTAATATTTTTGTATAATATATATATATATGTTTGTTATATAAATGTTTTATGAATTTACATTAACTATGACACATATAAGGGTCATCATGTAAAATATAAATAAATTTGAAGTTAAATTTGAAGTTTTGCGCTTGAAGAAGAACTTCTTAAAACTTCAAATATGGAGTTTTCGAAACTTCAATATAGATAGTCTTTTGGAGATGCTCTAAGATGGTGGTAGCTTTTGACAAAAACCATCTACTCCTATTAAAAACATCTCTAAAATGAAGACTGGGAGTTGTCCAAAAAAAAAAAAACATTAAGGCTGGTTAATAAACCTAACCCGAAAATCTGTACTAAACCCGATCCGATGAAATTGAATCTGAACCCAACATAAGTGTCAAATGGATCTTGTCTTGCCGTATTTTGGGTTATGGGTTTACTCGAACCGAACCCAAATTTAACTAAATATCCAAAAAAATTTGAAATTTCAAAATTCCAAAAAAGCTTGTATCCTACCCAATCTAAGTTTATAATATGTATCTAAAATACACTAAAATAGTATGAGTACCTAAAATAATTAATTACTACATAATAATTAAGTTTAATATGTAGTCTATTATATATTTTATTTGGTTAATATTAATGTTTTATGTTTGACATTGCATTTGAAGTTTAGCTATGAATAAATGTATTTTGAAATTTAAACAATGTTTTTGTTTTTAAGTGAAAATAGTGTTTTTTACGTTTATAGAATTTTAAATTTTAATATTTTATATTTTCATTATATGTGATTTAAGTTTATATCAAGCTAATGTAAACATGATTTTTGGTTAACGTATATTATGACACTGGGACATAAAAATACAATACATACAGATAAGTTTCTTTACTTTAATACATTACTAAGTATTTTTAGGGTATAACCAAGTACGAATTAATTTTTTAGAACCAAAAACCCAATTAAGATCCGAAACCTGAAATCATATTGTGTTTAACCAATTCTTGGGCATGCTATTGAATTCAAACCGAACCTGACTAAACCCGAATTGAATCCGAACCAAACTTTTATAATATCTAGATAGGAATGATTTTCGTAAACGCAAAAACATGAAACCTGATTAGACCTGAACCGAAACCCGATTGGGATCCCGGATTCCCAATCATTCATTTTTTTCATAAGAAATAGAATACAATTGGAGTGAAGCTTTAATTCTATTATAAATATATTGTATTTTGAATTAAAAAAAATATATTGATATATTGGAGAAGATGTAAACATTGTATCACCATTTGACATGTTGCTTTTTTCTGCTCATGAAACCGAAAGAGTATTGTCTTTGATTGACTCATAACTATTGTTTATGTTGTGCTAATTAGCCAAACCATAGAAAATTGGATCACTGTTGCAATTACTACTCTGGCATATATAACCTCCTCCTGGAAAATAACATTAGGCTGTATAGTTTCGTTGTCAAATGGATTTCCATCACGATGACTAGGCCTGGGCAAAAAAACTGTAACCGAAAAATCAAACCAGAACCGAACCGAAATACATAAAACTAAAATCAGACCAAAATGTTTAAATATCCAAATAGTTCCTATATTTTAATACCCAAAAAAACGAACCGAGAACCGAACGGGTACCTAAATATCCGAAAAACAAGTTAATTTTTTAAAAAATAAGATAAAATAACATTAAACCCACTTGAACTAGGTTAGATACAAAAGAGTAAGTACATTTTACCACCAGACCTCGTTATATTTATTCTTTTATATTATAAATATATATGATATTTCTATATTAAAATAGGATAAATATTTATAAAATTAACATTTTATTGATTCGAAGTCTTGTTGGATTGACTAATATGTAAGCGTGTAAACACTAGAGCATTTAAATTAATATATTAAGTAATATATATCGTATATACATATATATATATATATATTTTAATTTATTTATATATTAAATAGGTACCCGGAGCTGAACCGAAACCGAACCGAAATATCATAAGTACTTATTGGATATAAAAATGATTTATCGGATATATCCAGAACCGAATGGTTCCTATCTGGTCACCGAATATCCGAATGTGGAGACCTAACGATGATTAAGTTGAAAAGAGAACCAATATGATCCGTTCTACTAACAACACATATTGCCGGAAAAGACGGACGAGAGGGTGCAATTTAAAAACTAGAGATTATTTGCTCCCACACCCTTTTTGGGGTCGATATTAGAGAAATGCCTTTGATGGGACTGATCTCTTTTTATGACCAAATTGCCCTTTCTCTCTCTTTCATGCATGTGGGTTTGTCAGATTTTTTTTTCCTTTTCGTTAGAAACACTCTCTCTCTTTCTCTCATTCTTTCTTCAATTATATTTGTTCTCTTCTCTTCTCTTTTTCTTTCTTTTCTCCCTGTAATTTAATTGAATGTTGAAAGAAAATTTGTTATTTTTTTAATCTACTTTGATTTTTAAAAAAGAAAATTAAAAATCTATCAGTCTGTTAACACCTCCGATACGTATATTTGTTAACAACTAACACCTCTGTTAACATCGGGAACATGTTTTTGTTAACAGCTAAAATATCTGTTAACATCTATATTATTTATTAACAACTAACATCTATGTTACCATCTTTGGTACATCTATTTGTTAACATCTAATATCTTTGTTAACATCTACAATATTTATTAACAACTAATAATTCGGTTACATATATTCGTTAACATCTAACACTTCTGTTAACAAATATTATAGATGTTAACTATCGATAATAGTGATTATTTCCGGCGATTTTAAAGAGATGTCAATAAATTTAATTTTATTATGGAGTGCTTTGTGTAGTATGTCAATTGATTTTTAACGTAAGAAAAAAATATCTAGAAGAAAAAATGTGAAAGTAAAGAAACTATAATAAAAGATAAAGAGAGAAATTGAAAGAGAGAGAATGTTGCTTCAAAAGAAAGAGATATTGTCATAAAGTTAGCAGTGTCCAACCAAGGTGAAATTGTATAAAACTTTACAATTATGTCAACTCATGTATAAATCACTAATATAAGGTCCAAATATGGGTATTTCCCTAAATCTCTCTAAAAACTAAAAACATTTACGAGTAGAACCAAGCTTCTACCAACTTCGGGGAGAGTATTAATAACTAAAAGCCCCCATATTAAACAGAGACAATCTTCAAAAGCCTCTCTTAACTCTCAGTATTTCTCACATCTGCTCTTTGTAAACATCTTTTCCCTAAAAGTAAACGAAAAAAAAACAAATCGAAAAATACTCCCTAAGAGATTTACTCAAAAGATCCCAAAAGCAAAAGGCAACAGAAGCATATCATCAAGCTTCCAAGCATTACATAGGGGAAAAAACAAAAGACAGAGTTTCAGACAAGCATCGTTACATGTCCGTAAGAGCAGAGACATATATATAAACTTGTAGCTGCTACTGTTGTCGCGGGATAGCACGGGAACGAACAGGTGTCTTTGACGGACTCACCCTGCAAAATCCAACCATCAATATACATCAATATTCATCTTCATAACCAAACTAAAGAGAGAATGTGTAAGAGTTGGTTTGTGCTTTTAGACCTTATCGGTAAAGAACCAACAATGACACCACTGCAGTTGAGAGCAGTTATTGCACTTTCAGCCTGTGGAAGAAGAGTAAGATAGTGTGAAACTCAGTTTACTGACACAGCTGAAAACAGATACGTGTGCATCTACTTACCATGACAAACTCAACAAAACCGATTCTAGTTGGATGATGATAATCTCCAAGAAGCCTCAGACGGTGCACCTCTCCACACACAGCCTCAAAAAAGAGTTTTATGTCCGTTTGAGTCACCTGTATCAACATTGAAACTTAACCAAAGTTGGCTACTTTTAAGCTTTAGAATAGCTCCAGACCAAGAAATAAAGTCACCTTCTTGTCGATGTTAGTGCAGTAGATAGTTCTCGCACACTTCTCACGCTCATCTTCACTCTAAGAACCCAAAACAAGACTAGAAGTCAACGTCATAACCCTTAACGTTTAAAAAAAAAAAAAGAAGTCTCACCCTTGGCAAGAAAGTGGGGTTAACAGGTGCAATAGCTGTTTTGGACGGCATAACCTTCACAGGATAGAATCCCAGCACCGTCCCAGACAAGTTCAGCGCAGCTCTTGCACCCTCTGCACAAGTCACAAATTTGCTAAAACCATTAAACCAACCATGAACAGGCACAATCCAAAATAAGATTTAGATAATGAAACTAATGATACCTTCATCAGTGAACTCGATGAAAGCAAACCGAAGCACAGAGTTTGGGTCACCACAGATGCGACAGTCAACAACCTAAAAAACCAAATACAGTCAAGACAAAGAACACATCACAAACAAAAATGAACTTGTAGAAGGTTCTTAAACCTGTCCAAAACCGATGAACAAACCAGCAAGCTGCTCCTCAGTGACCTAATAATAAGAACAAAGAAAAAACAAGATAGTATAGGTGAGACTGAGAACACAGTAATCCCAGACAGTAACCATCAAAGAAAGGTGTGGAAAACCTGTTGGTCAATATCAGACACATAGACAGTTCTCCGAATGATGTCTTCACGCTGAGCCATACTTGTCCGAGGATTCATCCTCCGTTTCCCTTGTGGTCCGAACGACTTCTTCTGTTTCAAATAACAGACAAACAAAGCAACTCAAAAATCAAAACTACAAGACACAAAAAAGAGAGAACCTTAACTGAATAAACCCACAAGAAGACACTAGAGACCAAATCTAAACACACAACTAAGTAAAGGTGAAAGCTTTGTCATATAAAACACACAAGAAGACACTAGAGACCAAGCTTAAACAGACAATAAAGCAATCAAATGTGAAAATTGTAATTTAAAATGCCAAAAACACAGAAGCAAAGAAGAGACAAGAGATGTGTCTTAATACCCTTCTTAACCCGCCGTCTTCGTTAACGGGGAAATAACCCGCAGCACCAAACCCATTGTTGGGAAGGAAAGACCCAGCGACGGTGAAGAAACCACCGTTAGCGCCGTTAAACCCGTTAACTCCTCCTTGCTTGTTAAGTGAAGGAGGGACGAACTCTTTAGCCATGGGGTTAAGCTTAGATAAAAGCTCCTGGAGCTTTCTCATGTCACGCTTGAAGCACTCTCCACCGTCAGATCTCTCCACGTGGGATCCGATCTCACCACCCTGATCGTCGTTGGAAGAGTCTCCTGATCCTTGGCTGGTGACTGAAGACGGCGGCGACGGCGAGATCGCACCAACCTCCATACCAGCTCCGACGTTTTCGACGACCGTCATGATCAGAAAATGAGAAATTGCGAAATAAAAATGGGATTTCTTTTTTGAGGGGAAGACACGATCAGGTAAGACGAAATGAAAAGGGAACAGTAGCAGAAAGGGGTTCTATAAGAAGAAGCCACCAAGAAGAAGGAAGAGGACAAAAGAGTAATTAGCTAAAAGGTGATTAGATTGATGGTAATTAACTTTGTATTTATGATAAAGATTATGGAGCGATTAAAGCTCGAATTTTGATTTTGGTTTACCCTGGTTAGAGAGTAAAAACGATGGATATTGTAGTTGAACAATGATTTATGTACTTTTGATTAGATGAAAAAAGACTTATGTTTTTTTTTTCAACTAATTTGAGGGATGTCGTAAATCTATGGCAAGATTCAGATTAACCCGTTAAAAAGTACAATTCACTGATGGACCTATTCTCCAGATATTCAAATGGATGGTAAGCAATAAATTATATTTGTGTAATTATATGTAAAATTAGTAATTTTACACTGAAGAAGAAGACTAATTATTGGGTTTACCCCCCCCTAGGTTCACCATCCAATAAGATTGTATTATATCAGATTTGATATATTTTTAAAAAGGAAACAAAATCTTATTAAGTTATATTATGTTTTTAAAAATAAAAATATAAAAATAAATAATAATAATTAATAAAAACGAAAATAATTCTTTTTAAAGAAAATATTTTAACACTAAACCCTAAAAATTTTATGTTTATGATTTACCCAAGGGTTTAGGGTTTAGTATTAGAGTTTATGGTTTAGTGTTTATGATTTACCCAAGGGTTTAGGGTTTAGGATTAGAATTTAGGGTTTAGTGTTTATAATTTACCCAAGGGTTTAGGGTTTAGGATTAGAGTTTAGGGTTTAGTGTTATAATATTTTTTTTTAAGAATTTTTTTATACAAATTATTCAAAGGTTTATGATTTACTTAGGGGTTTAGGGTTTAGGATTAGAGTTTAGGGTTTAGTGTTCAAATATTTTCTTTGAAAAAAATTATTTTCGTTTTTATTAACTATTATTATTTTTTATTTATTTTTGTATTTTATTCTTAAAAACATAAGATAACTTAATAAGACTTTGTTTACTTTTTTAAGAGATATCAAATATGAAATAATGCAATTCTATTGGATGGTGAACCTAGGGGGTGAACCTAAGAATATCTCGAAGAAGAATCAATCTTTGGCCTAGACCGATCGATAAGACAACTTCTCAACCATAGATACCACTAAACCACCATTATGTCTATGTGATTGACTTATGTGTTTTTTCAATAAATTTTCATTCATAATAGAAATTGCGAAATAAAAATGGGATTTCTTTTTTGAGGGGAAGACACGATCAGGTAAGACGAAATGAAAAGGGAACAGTAGCAGAAAGGGGTTCTATAAGAAGAAGCCACCAAGAAGAAGGAAGAGGACAAAAGAGTAATTAGCTAAAAGGTAATTAGATTGATGGTAATTAACTTTGTATTTATGATAAAGATTATGGAGCGATTAAAGCTCGAATTTTGATTTTGGTTTACCCTGGTTAGAGAGTAAAAACGA
The DNA here is from genome assembly GCA_932364175.1 of Eruca vesicaria subsp. sativa. Taxonomy (NCBI): domain Eukaryota; kingdom Viridiplantae; phylum Streptophyta; class Magnoliopsida; order Brassicales; family Brassicaceae; genus Eruca; species Eruca vesicaria. Next base: position 140,859 of record CAKOAT010498488.1, read on the forward strand.
TGGATATTGTAGTTGAACAATGATTTATGTACTTTTGATTAGATGAAAAAAGACTTATGTTTTTTTTTTTCAACTAATTTGAGGGATGTCGTAAATCTATGGCAAAATTCAGATTAACCCGTTAAAAAGTACAATTCACTGATGGACCTCTTCTCCAGATATTCAAATGGATGGTAAGCAATAAATTATATTTGTGTAATTATATGTAAAATTAGTAATTTTACACTGAAGAAGAATCAATCTTTGGCCTAGACCGATCGATAAGACAACTTCTCAACCATAGATACCACTAAACCACCATTATGTCTATGTGAATGACTTATGTGTTTTTTCAATAAATTTTCATTCATAACAGAAAATCATATAAGGTTGACTAGATTATTTATTTAAGATCTTTCTTTTTCAAAAAAAATATTTTGTATATTAAGATCCTATATTTGGATTCTCAAAATAAAATGATCCTGTCTTTTATTTTCTAATTGTTTACATCATATTTTTTCTTCCACGTGAATATTACGTTTACAATAACTTTTCCTAACCAAAGACAATATTTTGATGTTAAAAAACAAGAAAAAACAAAGTCAAGATTTTACCCAAAATTTTTATATAATTTTCTAATAGATATTTATGATTATTAATTAAATTAATTAAACTTTAAATACTTTAAATAATTATTTTTCTTATTTTATTTAACTATTTTTGCAAATAGTGAAAATTAACTAAAACAGAATAATGAATATTAAAATGTAAATAGACTAAGTACAAAACAACTAATATAAACATATACAAATGTACACGTATAAATACTAAAATTTTAGCATATAGATGATAATTTGGTATATTTTAGATTTTAATTGTTTGAATTTGGTAGTTAACAATAATCAATAGAGTTTGTCAAGGTCATACATAAATTATTTACCTATAAAGATAAAAATGAGTATATATTAGAAAAAACTTTTTGAAGTTAACATAAAATTTAAATAAAAGAAGTTTTGTGTCTAATCAAATAAAACAAGTATAAATTTATAACATATAAGAATGACGAATTTTGTTATAAAAACAGTTGATAAAATAATTTATAAAATAATTGAAGTGAAAATTATCAATTTTTTTGCAGCCAATAAAAACAATACATTTCGTTTATTACAATCAACTATCCATTGAGTACATGCCACATGGCCTAATTCACATTGTCATGAACATTCAACATATTAATTTTTTTTTTGAATATTCGTTCATCTGTTTCATTTCCCAGAAATAACTAGAGTTTTTTTTCGCACATTCGCGCGAAATTAATTTTTATAATTGATTTAGTAACATTTTTTCAACAAATAGATATAAATTATTAAGAATTTTTTAGGTTTTAACGAACCTATCCAAAATGGAAGAATTCGACTAGAATTATGTCTAAAATTTTATAATATCCAAAAAGAGTAATTTTAAAATCTAAAAAACGATAGCCAAAACCCGATATATATATTCAAATGTGTATCTGAATGCGCATATTTAACTAATTATGTAAACACAAAAATATTATTTTGCTAACCAGTTTGAATTCTTGTGCTAATGGAATAATTCCATTCAAATATGTGAAATTATTATGATTAACACATAATAATAAATGATGTCAAATGATTATGCTAAATACAATTAATAAAGTAGTTTAAAAGAGTGAAAAATGTAAAATATATAATAAAACATGCTAAATACAATTAGTGAAATAGTTTGAAAGAGTGAAAAATGTAAAATATATAATAAAACAGTTAAAAATAAGTAAGTTCTATTTGTACTTTTAAATAAATGATGTCAAAGTTATTTGAAAATAATCAATTAATAAAATAGTTAAGATGAAAAAAATAAAGAAAAAAGTATAATAAATCTGTTAAAAATAAAATTAGTTTTATTTTGTATTTCAGTTTTGTTAATATAGATTCAACATTTTACTTCTCACCCAACCGTTGGATACAAATTTTACACGTAAGTAAATGGTTTTAGTGAATTATTGGTTGACTTGTAAGGATATAATCTATAAATTTCTATTTCATCTATAACTCTTTAAATTTTTAAACCTAAAACAACAAAAAATTGAGTGCAAAATTTTTGGTTATGAATCTTTTATTTTTATTTATAAAGGATATGATTATAGTTTTTTATATTTTTTCATTTAACGTTTAGTGTCGTTACTATATATATAACTATAACAAATATATCTACATTACAATTTTACAACAAATATTTTGTAGCTACTTTCCTACTTTCTTTATTTTATTTTATTTTAAGATCATAACAAACATGACCGACAATTGATTTGACATAATGTAAAATAATACTCGCTAAACGTAATATATTTCGCCTTGATTATAACACTAAAGCCAAGCCATGCATTTATCCAAAAAATATGTGGTTTTAAGAAAAATTTCAGATTCTACATGCATTTCTATATAGTAAAAAAATCAAACTATGATATGATGTAATATAAAAAAAATCTTATAAGTAATATTGTACTAAGATACCAATCATATCTAGTGTTGACGACTGATTCTACATGCATTTGATTGTAAAAACTCAAAAACAGTGTCTAGTGTGACGACTGATTGTATATGTTTGTTCAGAAGGCCAACATTTTCTTGTAACTTTGTTCATTTCGATAAATATATCTACTTTATTATATTTGAAACTTATTAATTCCACAACTATTTTGTATTATCAAACCTTTATACATAACTTACTTTCTGAAATTCAAGGACAAAGGAAGAAAACTGCGAAAGTGTTCTAATAGATAAACATGAACTAAACTACAACTTTACTTGGCGACAAAGAACAAAGCAGTGACAGTGACAGAACATGTTTCTTAGTTATCCAGTTTCTGAAAAATACGTTACTCATTAACTATTTCCATTAACTATTCGTCTTTGTTTACGCAGTGAAGTAAATTGTAAATGTCACCAAAACATTACCGTGAAGGCTAAACAATTGCCCACAACATCCCTATTGTTGTGCAAGTCACCAGTTCTGTCACCAGCTTCAAGCGCTTCACTACAACTCTAATTTTTTTTTTGAAAATGAATCTGAATGTAAAATTTCATTCAATCAAAAACATCTTTTACAACAAGGGTGGACCAAGATTTATGCAAAAAAAACATCAAGGCAACTAACAAACTCCAAAACACTAGAAGAAAGAAACACCAAAAACCCAAAACACAAACCTCTAAATCACACCAACACCCTATTGGGCCGTATGAGGCCTTAGTCGTTAGACCGTTGTAATTAGGTTTACTTAACCGTCATACTCTCTTGTATATAAGGCACAGCCTCTTTAACGTATCAAATAAGAATCATCTTTATACTACTAAGGGTTCTTGACATCGTATCAGAGCATTAAACCTAACTCTAGGTTTTCTGGTTTTCTTGATCCTTCTGAAACTTTCTTTCTCTCTTTCATTGACCTTAGCTGGCTGATTATTCTATCGAAGGCTTTTTCTAATCACGATGGCAATTGAAGAATCGGGTGCATCTGAAACCGTGAATTCCAGTGTGCGTACAGCTCGGAAAACTATCTCCCCTTATGATCTCTCAGCAGCTGATAATCCTGGAACAGTCATCTCGAAACCGGCTTTGCGTGGACCAAAATACGATGAGTGGTCTGCAAGCATCGCCTGGCTTTAAAGGCGAGAAAGAAGTTTGGGTTTGCGGATGGGTCCATTCCAAAACCTTCTGAAGACTCGGTTGACTACGAAGATTGGTGTGCAAATAATGCTCTTGTTGTGTCCTGGATTAAACTCACCATCGAAGAATCACTTTGCTCAACTCTCTCGCTAAGTGATGACGCCTCGAGTTTATGGACACAGATTCAAAAGCGTTTTGCGATGAAGAATGGGCAGCGGGTTCAACGACTCAAAACTGAACTTGCTACATGTCGACAACAAGGGACACCAATCGAAACGTACTTCGGAAAGCTAACAAAGTTATGGACAAGCCTAGCTGATTACCAGCAAGCAAAAACAATGGAAGATATTGCCAGAGAACGTGAAGAAGACAAACTTCATCAGTTTCTCATGGGAATTGACGACTCGATCTATGGTGCGGTGAAGTCTTCACTTCTGTCTCGCACGCCATTACCATCGCTCGATGAAGCTTACAACGTCCTCATACAAGACGAGGAATCAAAATCGTTGGCCAAGCTTCATGAAGATAGGACTGGAGGTGTCAGTTTTGCGGTTCAGACTCAGACTCACACTCGACCTCGACCGTCAACTGATACACGAGGAGGTTCCTTGACTTGTACTCTATGTGGAAAAACCGGTCATCTGGCCGAGAATTGCTTCAAAAAGATTGGCTACCCCGCCTGGTGGGGTGAACGTACGCGGAACAAACCCAGTTCTACGTCAAGTTCTTCTTCTGGGAACGCAGGTGCTCGTTCCAAACCTGACATGGCGCGAGTCAATCACGTGGGTGTTGATGCTTCCCTCAACTCCGCAATCACTTCAGCAGATCGAGTTGGATTCAGTGGCTTAAGTGATACTCAATGGAAGACCTTGGTCAACCTACTCAACGTTAACTCGCAAGGTCATCCCTCAGGTATATTTTTTCTCCAATATTGGATTATTGACACAGGAGCTTCGAATCACATGACTGGAAGCATTGATTATTTAACTGATTTACATGATATGGCACCAATGTTGATTAAACTCCCTGATGGGAGATTTACGACATCAACAACATATGGTTCAGTGTCTCTTGGTTCATCGCTCACTCTCCAAAATGTTTACTTCGTCGATGGCCTGCATTGCCATTTGATTTCAGTTTCTCATCTCACCCGAGATAAGAAGTGCATCTTTCAGATTTCTGATCGTCTTTGTGTTGTTCAGGATCGCATCACACGGATGCTGATTGGAGAGGGTGAGCAGTTGAATGGGCTTTATTTTTTTAGAGGAATGGATGTTGCAGCGGCTGTTTCACAAGCAGATATCACTTCGTCGAAGCTTTGGCATAGTCGTATGGGACATCCCTCTTCAAAGGCTTTGGAGTTGTTGAATTTTTCTGATTTCAGTACTGGTGTTTTTGATTCTAAGACATGTGAAGTTTGTATTCGAGCAAAGCAAACTCGTGATTCTTTTCCGTTAAGTATCAATAAAACAACCATGGTTTTCGAGTTAGTTCATTGCGATCTCTGGGGTCCTTACAAAACAACATCACTCTGTGGCTCCAACTACTTTCTTACGATTCTCGATGATTACTCTCGCGCTGTTTGGATCTATCTTCTTCCGTCTAAGCGAGATGCACCAAACCACTTACGAGATTTCATCGCTTTGGTCGAAAGGCAATTTAACACTCAGGTTAAAACCATTCGTAGTGACAACGGATCAGAATTCTTATGTCTCACTGATTTTTTCCAAGAAAAAGGAATAATTCACGAAACCTCTTGTGTGGGGACTCCGCAACAGAACGGCAGAGTTGAGCGTAAACATCGTCATCTGCTTAATGTAGCTCGTGCTCTCAGATTTCAAGCTTCTCTTTCTGTAGAGTTTTGGAGCTACTGCGTCCTGGCTGCAGGTTACTTGATCAATCGTACTCCTACTGCAGTTCTTAATGGCAAAACACCATATGATATTCTTTACAAGAAAGCACCTCCGATGAATCATATCAAAGTGTTTGGATGCCTCTGTTATGTTCATAATCAGAAGCACGGTGGAGACAAGTTTGCAAGCCGCACCACAAAATCGATCTTTCTTGGTTATCCTTTTGGGAAGAAAGGTTGGCGTGTGTATAATCTGGACACTGGTATTATTTCAGTCTCCCGCGATGTGATCTTTTGTGAAGCAGAGTTTCCTATGGCTCAAGTCTCCGAGGCGAGTTCTCATGAGCCGTCTACGTCCTCTTCAGCTCCATTTTTTGACTTGTTTGATGATGAAGTTTCAGCAGTGTCATTACCACTATCTCAGCCTGCTTCTCTTTCTCAAACGATGGAAACGCCTGAGACTCAAACAGAGCATGAGTCGCCTGCTGTCACTGATTCTCCTTTGTTAATGGTAGCAGACAATGATGTCCCTTCTGCAGCATCTACGGATTCATCTACTCCAGCAGTGAATCCTATTTCCCAGACCACTTCGCCTGAACCTGAAGTACTAGGACGCGGTTTGCGTATTCGAAAGCCACCTACCAAGCTTGCGGATTACGTTACTACTCTCCTTCATCAACCATATCCCTCTGAAACGCCATATCCTATTGATAAATATATCTCAAGTGCTCGATTCTCTGATGGCTACCAAACATATCTACTAGCTATTACTTCAACTCGGGAACCGTTGAGTTACAAGGAAGCTGTTGAAGATGAACTTTGGCGTGACTCGGTGGCTGATGAAATTCTTGCACTCGAAGATCGTGATACATGGACTGTAGTAGACCTTCCTCCGAACAAGCAAGCTCTTCGGTGTATGTGGGTTTTCCGGTTGAAATTTAACGCAGATGGAACCATACGACGACGAAAATCTCGTCTTGTTGTCTGCGGAAACAACCAAACTGAAGGTGTTGACTACACAGAAACTTTTGCTCCCGTTGCAAAAATGGTTACCGTCAGAACTTTTCTCCAGCAAGCTGTCTCGTTGGATTGGGAAGTCTATCAGATGGACGTTCATAATGCTTTTCTTCACGGCGATCTCGATGAAGAAGTGTACATGCAATTCCCACCTGGTTTTCGTACTAATGACAAGAACAAAGTTTGTCGACTGCATAAATCCTTGTACGGACTCAAGCAATCACCTAGGTGCTGGTTCGCCAAACTTGAGACTGCTTTGGTTGCTTATGGTTTTGTAAGGAATGAGAAAGATTACTCTCTCTTTACCTACGAAAAGGACAACAATTGCATTCATCTTCTAGTTTATGTCGACGATCTTATCATCACTGGAAACTCTAAAGCTATCATCGATGCGTTCAAGTCTTATCTTTGCACATGCTTTCATATGAAAGATTTGGGGATTTTGCGATATTTCTTGGGCATCGAAGTTGCCAGAAGTCCAGCAGGGATGTATTTGTGTCAACGGAAGTATTCCCTCGACATTATCTCTGAAACGGGTTTACTTGGAGTTAAGCCTGTTAGTTTCCCACTAGAATAGAATCACAAGCTTCTCCTCGACGATGAGGCTCTTATGACTGATCCGCGTCGCTATCGTCGTCTTGTTGGCAGACTGATTTACCTTGCTACGACCAGACCAGAGCTCAGTTATGCTATACATGTCCTGTCCCAGTTTATGAACAGCCCGAAGGTCAACCACTGGGAAGCAGCTCTTCGAGTGGTTCGATATCTCAAATACAGTCTAGGTCAGGGCATACTTCTCAAAGCTAATACTCCTTTGATAGTTTCTGCTTGGTGTGACAGTGATTGGGGAGGATGTCCGACTACACGTCGCTCTCTTACGGGGTGGTTTATTCAACTAGGCGGGTCACCTATATCTTGGAAGACACAGCGGCAAGACGTGGTCTCTTGTTCTTCTGCGGAAGCGGAATATCGTGCAATGGCTGACACGGTCAGTGAACTACTATGGCTGCGAGACTTACTACCAGGCTTAGGAATTAAGTGTGACTATCCAATCACTTTGCACTCCGACAGTCTCTCAGCTATCAACCTCGCCAAGAATCCAGTTGGACATAAACGAACAAAGCACGTAGGCCTCGACTGCCACTTCATTCGAGATGAGATCCTACGTGGGAAAATAGCTACGCAACATGTCTCAACTACAACACAACTAGCAGACATCTTTACAAAGGCATTAGGAAGAAAGGAATTTGAGTCTTTCTTGTCCAAGTTGGGTGTTTGTAACCTTCACACTCCATCTTGAGGGGGGGTATTGGGCCGTATGAGGCCTTAGTCGTTAGACCGTTGTAATTAGGTTTACTTAACCGTCATACTCTCTTGTATATAAGGCACAGCCTCTTTAACGTATCAAATAAGAATCATCTTTATACTACTAAGGGTTCTTGACACACCCCTCTCAAGTTAACCATGTGAAACAAGTTAGCTTGGAAGAACCATGAAATTTTCTTCATTAAAACGTCTTTATAGAAAACTCAAATGGGACAAAACTATAAAGAGGAAAAGAGTAAAAATTCCATGGTCAGAGGAGTAAATGGATGATATTCAAATGCTTAAAACTAAAGAGAAACTGCAATAAACCCAGGACCCAACCAACATCCAATACACAAATAGAAACTCAGGGTCAGGAGTTCGAATAAACCCCAAACAGAATTATCAGACCTTCCTCAGTCCCCTCTTCCCTTTAAGGAGAGAAGCTTTAATCTCATAGCTTTATCCACCATCTTAACCAAACAGTCAATATATCTAGGTTTCTCATCATGTCTTCGCGCATTTCTCTCCCACCAAATAATGTAGATTGTGTCTTGCAAGTTATATCTGAGGATGAAGTCTTTATAGGCGTGATCCAAGACTTCGAAACAATGCTTATCAGCTCATTCCAGTTCAGAGTAAATGCATCTTTCATTAGCCCTTCCACCAGTCTTTTCCAAACCATACCAGAGAATCGACATCCAAAAAATAAGTGAATGCAAGATCTGGAGCATCATTACAAAGAACACAGCTTGCGTTGATAGAGCTGTTCAATGTAGCATTCTGTCTGTAGTTTGCAATCTTCCATTAACAGCAACCCACATAGTGAACGCATACTTAGGTGTTGATTGCGCAAACCAGACCCCTTTGTGCCAAGCGCAAATTGGCTTCACTTCCCGAAACTGATTCCAAGTTTTGCTTGTCGAGAAATTATTTATGAGCCTTCCCTCAGCATGCTTCCATAAAACAACATCTTCATCATTCCCATCACTAAGACTACGAATTTCCTCTTCAGTTTGGTTCAGAATATCAACTCTATGATTCCTTCTTCTCATTTTCTTTACCTCAGCAACCTAATAATGATCAGGGATACCCAAATCAAGAGGACCTCTCTCCCCAAGAAAATCTTTTAAGATACCAAAACTGGACCATCCTTCATACCCAAAAAAATGCTCGCTTTATTTCTCACTTCCTTTTTTAAATACTGCTTAGCAAGATCTCTAATCTTAAGAAGTTTCATTCAAACCCATGATCATGAACTAGTATTTTCTTTGACTGACCATAGAGAACCTTTCCCAATCATATAGCATTTTATCCAGCGAACCCACAACGACTTCTCAGACATTAGCCTCCATATAAGTTTCAGACTATAAACTTTTTAAAAATCTTTTAAAGACTGAAGACCCAATCCGCCTTCTTCTTTTGGAAAACAGATATCCTTCCAGCTGATTTTAGCTTTAGTCGTTTTGAGATCAGGACCAAACCAAAGATAAGCTGAGCAAAGCCTTTCAATCTCCTTCAGACAACTACTAGGGAGCTTGAAAGCTGCCATCCAGAAGTTTGCCAAGCTTGCGATAACTGATTTTATGAGCTGTAGGCGTCATGCATGAGAAAGAAGTCTCCCAGTCCAAGAACTCATTTTCTTTCTAACTTTCTCAACTAGTGGCAGATAGTCATTAACTGTCATACGCTTTGTTAAAAGAGGCACCCTTAACACTGTCACTGATACCAGTAGTGTATAAGGTGGACTTTTCCAAACTTATCTTTAAACCAGAGCAGCGATCAAAATCCTTGAAAACCATAAGAGCCCCCTCGATTCTTCTCTTAGTTCCATCAGTGAAAACCAACAAATCATCAGCAAAGCAAAGATGCGATAAAACTACAGCTCTAATCTCTATTATTAAAATAAAAATACTGTTATAAAATACCTCTGAGTTTTCCTAATTATTTAGAATAGTATGCCATTGAAATTATTAATTAGCCTACCTTATAGGATTCTTTGTCTTTTCTCTTTAATTAATGCATTTCCAAAATCAAATTTTAACGAAAAAATCATGGCAACAATAATTAATGAAAATAATTAATTTCATATTTACATTTCATAATTAAATACATAAATTATATGGTAATTATTTTACTAATTCTATATACATAATATTAATTCCATATTAATTAACCTACCTTTTAGGATTTTTCTTATTAATTATCTACCTATCTTTAAATAGTTAATGAATAATATTGTTTCAAAGTTATATAATTAATTTTTTTATTATTATTTATAAGTAATAACTAAAATAAAAGCCACAAAAAGAAACATTTATATAATACATAGATTAATATAAATATATTATGTTATGTATATTTTCATATAAATAATAGTCTAAGGTAAATTCATTATAATAAATGTTAAAAAGTAGAAACATAAAGAACCATATATTTTAATTAGTATATACAACAATTTAGTTATACATTATCATAAAATTTTGATCCATAAAAATAAAAATACATTTGTTCAAATATATGGGTCATATTTTAAAAATAAAGATGATACAATTGATGGTTTACAAGATAAAAATAAATTAATCAATATAATTGTGTGTTTAAAATGTCTTTCTAAACAATTATTTAAAAAGGTAAATTTTTTAAAATATATATTATCAGTTATAAAAATATTAAAAAACACATGCGCAAATGCGCGGATCAAACAACAAACCTTTCAGTCTTCTTTTATCAAAATTAAACCCATACGTAATTTGTAATCATTTACATTTAATTGATACTTTCATTTTATTATTTTAAAATTTTCAATTTAAATGTTTTATATATTAAAATTTTATAGAATTTGAACATCAGACTTTTTCTTAGAAATGTTATAACTAATTTATCATTTTTTGTATACCATAGTAACTCTTACTTCTCAAGATCTAATGTCTCTTTAATTGAAAAATATTTTCAATATATCATATACATGTTAGATTTGTTTATATGGTACGAAATATTTGTGTTACCATAATTTGTTAACACATACAAAAAAATATTCAATATAATACGATTAATTTTTACAAAAATATCATTTAGTACAAAAAATTAAAAAGATAAAAGTAATACCTGTACAGCCGCACGGGTCAAGGTCTATTAATAAATTAAAAATCATTTATGTTGTTTTTTTGGAACTACAAAAATAAATGGCAAAACTTTCACAACAATTTTGTATTAGCAAGAAAAAATACATTTGTTTGAATAAATACATGAATAAAGTACAAAAAAGGTGAACAAGAAAATAGCGAAACTTTTCAGAACTATTTTGTATTAGCAAGAAAAAAATAAAAGAATAAAAAATACAAAAAATGACAAAAATAGCAACAAATTTTTTTTTTGAGAAATAAATAGCGAAATGTTTTGGGATGTTAGGAGAGTGTATTCAACTTAAAATTTACAGTGACTTTTATTGAAATGGAAAATCTGTTGTTATTTAAGCTTGAATTCTAAAACAGTTCTAACATTACTACTATTAAATTTGTTAGTTGATAAACTATTTTGGATTCCACTGGTATTGGAAACAATAATTTGTGAATTTTTTTAATCATTTTAGATTGTTAGATGGAGCTTCTTAGTTAAATAAATAAAATTTCAAATCTCATAATTTCTATATAAGTTTCTAGAATAAATTAACTAACGTCATTTGAAATCTTCAATTCACCTAAAATCATCTAAAATTTTTTTTTGGGCACTAAATCATCTAAAAATCTAACAAAGATTGAATACTTCAAATTGCAAATTGAATACCCAAATAATATTTTGGTATTCAAGTCAATTAAAAAGTCCAAATAAATGTATTTTTTTTAATCAATACAATTAAAACAAAATTCTTTTTATAAAATTATCCTTACTCTTCCTTAGTATATTACTTTTTGTGCCATCAAATCTACCTACAATACAATAATTCATTAAGGATAATATAGGAAACGAAAATAGACCATCTAAATTACCCAAAAAATCACCTATCATCTATATTAATTTTTTTCTTCACGTAAAAAAAAAAAGAAAGAAAGGGATTCAATTAGTATGAAACCAATTGTTTGTCGATACCTAACTTTTTTTTTTTGCATCAAAAACTGATCTATTACTCAAGCTTGAAGTGGACTGAGAATCCAGACCGGAATAGAACAACCAACATACAATAGGTCTCGATAGAAAGATCGTGAAGTTTTAGCTAAGAAGTCAGAAACAACATTCTGTATCCTAGGAAGATAGAAGATCTTGAAGTCTGGGAAGCAGATCCGCAGCGTCATGAGCTTTTCCAATTTCGTTGAGAAGCTTGGCCATTCATGGGGATTTCTGAGCATCACTATCATCTACTTGCAATCCGTCCCAAAGCTCTGACATGGCGAATGTTGGAGCATATTCTCCATTGTCCACCTCAGTGCTTCAAGATCAGAGTGTAAAGCAGACTCCACCCAACTAAAATTACACATACCCATCAACTAACTATTTCGCATACTGTCATTCCAAACCCAACCACATCCACTAAACTGAGCTGTAGAGGTCCAAGAACCGTCTACCATACAAATGTTTCCCAGACTTATGGCCTGGCTTTCAACATCCAAGCTCTCTTGAGAAGGCACTATAAGCTGTTTGTTTGCGTGGAACCAGACTCGACACTCACTCTCCGCATACTGGACTACCTCCAAGGGATCTCTGTCAATTCTTTTGAATATGTTATCGTTTTGAGCCTTCCAAATATACCATATTAGACAGGGATAAAGATCTCTGTCCAATTTTGGTTTCATGATGGCCTTTTTCCTCCAGAAAAGATAGTCCATATTCGCATATGTACTCTGTAGTGGAAACAAGGTAGGACTGGTAGGCGTAGATGATAACGCCCAAACTTGCATTGCAGGTGGACAGTAGAAAATCGCATGTGTAACTAATTCTTCTGGTTCCCCGCATCGTGGACAATAATGATCACATCTCATATGTCTATAATACAAAAGTACTTGTAACAACCACATGACATGTTATTATCTACCACATAAGATTTCACATCTTTTGGGGTGCTTTAACCTTCCAAGCATGTGCTTGGAGTTTTGTAATACTGGGTTCACAAACTTCAGCTTCCTCTTCCTTCCTCAATATATTCCGTGCAACCCAATATCCAGATCTGACTATGTACTGTCTATTTCTTGTATAGCTCCAGCAATATGTGTCTCTACGATGTGTTGTACTAATAGCCATACTCCTTATGAGAGGTATATCCGAAGCGTCTACGTAGTTCACCAGACGGTCCAGATCCCAAGACTTTGATTCTTGATTAAAGAGGTCACTCACTCTCATGTTCAGATGCAAAACCGGTGCAGCTGGAGATGCTGATCTCGCTGGAAGGGTAGGAATTCATGGATCCTCCCAGACTCGCACCTCATACCCGGAATGTATTTTCTGTCTAACACCCAACAATAACGATTCTCGTGCCGCCGATATACTTGTCCACACATACGATGGGCAACTGACAGTAAGCTGACGCAAAGGCAAACTCAATCGATAATATCGGCCTCTAGCTACCTGAGAATCTGGGTATTGAACCAGTCTCCATAGCTGCTTTACTAGCAATGTCAGGTTGAACTCATGAATCATTATGAAACCGATCCCTCCTTCCTCTTTAGATAAGCATAATTTATCCCAAGTTTACCAATGTATACCCCTATTGGGGGGGGGGGTTTCGAACTCCACCAGAACTGTGCAATGGCACTAGCCAAGGCATCACAGATCTCCAACGGAAGTAAAAAGCAAGACATTACATAGGTTGGGAGTGCAAGCAGGATCAAATTAATCATTACTTCCTTTCCGCCCTTTCGATAACCACCTACCCGTCCACCCATTTACTATGTTCCTTAGCTTATCCTTTAAGAAGGAAAAAAACTTACATTTTGAACCACTGATATCCTATGGGATCTCTAAGTAAGTGCCCATCCCTCCTTCACTGATATCCTATGGGATCTCTAAGTAAGTGCCCATCCCTCCTTCATTCTGAATCCCAAGTGTGTGTTTAATCTCTTGCCTAACATCTTGTCCAATTCTCTTACCAAAGAGTAGAGATGATTTATCGAAATTAATGCATTGTCCTGAAGTTTTTCCATATTTTCTGACCACTTTCATTACTTCTTCACATTCATGGGGCTCCGCCTTACAAAAGAATAGGCTGTCATCAGCAAAAAGGAGGTGAGATACCGAAGGAGACACACGCATGATGCGCATCCCCATTATCTTTCCCTGACTCTACATGATTTAGAAGGCTAACGAGAGCTTCCGTGCATAGAATAAAAATGAAAGGGGACAGAGGATCCCCCTGTCTTAGACCTCTCTCTGGGACAAAATTCCCTATTGGCTAATCATTCATAAGGACCTTATACTTTACTGATGTTACACATCTCATTACCTAGGTTATCCAGATATCCGAAAAACCAATCTTTCTCATAGTAGCCTCAATGAAGGACCACTCCATCCTATCGTACGCTTTGCTAATGTCTGTTTTAATGGCCATCCTCTTGCTACGTCCACTCGGCTTGGTTCTTAGAGCATGGAACATCTCCTGAGCAATCATAATGTTATCAGATATCTGTCTTCCAGCAAAAAAGGCTGGTTGGGTTTCTGAAATCCGATCTTGCAAAACCTTTTTTAACCTCTGGCATAGGACCTTCGAGATTATCTTGTAACTAACGTTGCATAAGCTGATGGGCCGTAGCTGGCTCATCTGATTCGGCTTATCTACTTTCGGGATGAGACATATGTTGGTGTTATTTAAACCTGTAGGTAACGTGCCTTCAAACAAGAATTGATTAACCATAAGAGTTATATCGTCTTTTACAATGTCCCAAAATTTTTGGTAGAAAAGCGCAATCATTCCATCTGGCCCTGACGCTTTCTCTGGATGCATCGCGAAGAGAGCCCATTTGATCTCCCATTCGGTGACCGGAGCTGTGAGATGCACATTATCTGCTGGTGTAATAGTTGTAGACACCTCAGATAGTGCTTCTTCTATATCCTCAGGGTTTGAGGATTGAAAAATATGTCTAAAATAACTTGTAGCAATGGCTACAAGTCCTTCTTCATCCTCTACAACATTCCCATCTTCAGCTAGTAATTGTGTAATCATGTTCCTCGCTCTTCTCTGCTTCGTGAGGGCGTGGAAAAATTTCGTATTTCTATCTCTCTCCCTTAACCAGAAAACCTTACACTTCTGCTTCCAAAACATCTCTTCCGCCTTAAGAGCGTCAGATAGTTCCTTTAAAGCTGCCGCAATCTCTTCTGTAGTGGCCTCATCATTTGAAGATAAATGATCCACCTTCTCTTTCAACTCCTCCACACTCTTCTCCACATTCAAATTATGTTGCCTTTTCCAATCACGTAAGGCTCGGCGGCAACTTGCAATATGCTCCATCATATTTGCGTCTGGTGGAAGATCCGATGATTTCCATCCCTCTAGAATGACTTGTCTGAGCTCCTCATTGTCTAGCCATTTCTTATCAAATTTGAATTTTTTTGCTCTTCGCGGTTTCTTTCTAAGAATGTCAGCTAAAATCGTACGATGGTCCGATCCCTAGAGCCTCATATAGTGCACTTTGGAATGAGGGGACTGTTCATGCCAGTCCTCGTTCCCAATAGCTCTATCAAGGCGGCATCTAACCGTATTCCTCCCTGCTCTGTTTCCTACCCATGATATCATATTCCCTGTAAAAGGAAAATCCAACATACCACAATCGCTCAGCATTTGTTTGAATGGTAAAAATGAACTGTCTGTGCGTTGTCTGCCTCCTTTCTTTTCCTCATGACATGTTATTTCATTAAAATTGCTTATCATAAACCAAGGTCCCTTTCTTGATGTTGAGAAACGCGTAAAACGTTCCCAGACTAATTTTTTTTTGTTCAAGTACATGATCCCCATAAACAAACGTCATAGAAACTTTTATTCCATCAATGACTGCCTCAATGTCAATCATTCTGTTATTTGAAAATAAAACATTAACTTGAAATTCATCATTAGAAAAAAGAGCTAAACCGTCGCTAAGACCAAGTGGCTCAACGGTAAATAAACAATCAAATCCTAAGTCGGCCTGAATGTTTTGCAACAACAGCCTCCTATTCTTCGTTTCAGAAAAGAACACAAGTCCTGGGTGATGCTTCTGACACATCTCCGTAAGGCGTCGATGTGAGATTATTCTCAATCCCTCGACAGTTTCAACTGAGTGTCCTCATTGATGGTTGTGGGATGGGCATTTGAATCCCATCAAACCAACATTTTTGCTTGGTTTAATCCGTTCCTCTCTAGCATTATGGCTGGAATGTCTAGATTTTCCTTTCTCGCTAATCTATTTTTGAGCTGTAGAATTTAATGATCTTAAGCGTGAAGAACCCCGACAAATGAACTCCTTTTTATTTATTTGAAGTTTGAACACCCATATTAGTAGCCCTCCTGTTGCTACTCCTCGGCCCTTTTGAGCTTCTCGTACTCTGTTGTTGCCGTGAATTATGAGTTGCTGTCGAGGATTTTGCAGCTACATCCAAGTCCATAAGCTCTTCGTTAAAATGATCGTCCTCCTCTCAATCATTCTTTCGTCTTCGTTAGATAGTTGAAGTCCCGTGTCTGTCAAGACCTCAATGACATGTGCATCTTTTTCTCCATCTATTAAATAGAGAAGATAATCAATTAATATGAAACCAATATGATCTACCCATTACTCTTTTCATTAACACACGATCGTGTGATATTATATTAATATAACACGATCACATTCTACGCAGTCTAAAACTATATCATTTTTTATCAGGAAAACTATATCATTTAAATTATTATTTTTGTATTCTAAATTAAAATCCGGTTCACCTATTGAATTCTATATATTTTTTAGGTTTCGACTATGGTTCATAGATTTATGACTGGTAAAGCCTGAAATATTTATCACCAATAGTATTAACATACAATTACATATCAATGAGATAAGTTTTTTTTGGGATGGAAAATCAACGAGATAAGTTTATTAGCATAGATTTATATGTTTACATGTATAGAGCGTGAAGTCCATATTATATTGATTTCTGTAAGTATAATCCCTACACATATATGCATATGTGGAAGCAGTAGGGCCTGAGTTTGAATATGCCAGAAGCCTAGAAAAAAATGGACTGCTTTAGTATACTAAAAATAATAATTACAGATTTGAACCTTACACATATAACTACCATTAGACCTATTAAATTTAATAACAGTAACTTAAAAAAAAAAAAATTCTAATCAGTATGCATACTTTGTAATATATTTAAAACAATAATATTGATAATATACTTTCATAAATATTATTTTCACTATAAAAATTAATAGGAATGAACCATGTGATTAGTTCAATTAATTTTTAAACACAATCTAAACCAGACTACTGGGTTATTGGATTGATCATGGATGAACTATGGTCAGTAGTTTACTTAATTATAGTATATAATTATAAATAAAATAAATACTAATAATATGTTTAAAAATATAATAAAGTTTTAAAATCAGTTTTATTTATTTTTCCATTTCACATAACAATATAATTTAAAATTATTTTATAACGAGTTAGAGTTACACATATAAGAAAAACAATACAATAATATTAAAATTAAGAATTATTTTAAAAATATCTAATTCAAACATTGACTCAAAAATTTAAATTTCAAGAATTATTTTTAAAATATCTAATTCAAACATTGATTCAAAAAATACTGATGTAGGATTGCTATAGGAATATATTTTCTTTTTCTATTTTTTCTCATTTAATTTCTACAGCTACATTAAATATAACTACATCTAAAACTTTTACAGACTAAATTCTATAGTAATTTTTTTACAGTTACAGTCCAACCAATTGCTCCCAATATTTCAAAGGCTATAGTTGGTTGCATATTTAAAATTTTGTTTTTCCGCAGACTTTCCTTAAATAAAACCTACGAAATTTCCTAATGTGATTAAAATATATATATATGGAAATTAATGATTTCAAACAATAAATATTTGATAACAATCTGTATACTTTTTATCATTTTTTATGTCTTTATTATTAAAATAAATTACACAATTACATTAATCATATAATAAACATCTAGATGTTTTTGTGTATGTTTTATTTTGAATTTTGCAAAAGGAATATAAATTACTAAAACTATTAAAAGTCTCACATAAGCTTTTATGATCAAGTTTTAATTTTTCCTATATTAAGGTACAATTATTATAAGACCATATGAAGAAATAATTTTATTTATTAGGTTTTATGTTAATATATATATATATATATATATATATATATATATATTTCATATCCTTTAAATTAAACTATACATCGTATGAAAATATATACTTATATTTTTATATTTTCATTGAACATATATTAAAAATTTAATATTTTAATTTTAAAATATATCATTGGTTTTTTAAATGATTATAAATTATTAAAACTACTAAATATCTCACATTAAAAAAAATTGTTGGCGTAAATTTTTGTTACACAGATATGCAAATAATCATAAAATCATATGAGTAGAAACCTCATTTCATAAATATTCATATTAAAAGTTTGCTATATATCTATATTAATATCATTTAAATTTAACTATATATCATATACGATAGATAAGATTGATTATTTTGATTTATTTACCCTAATTGCGTATAAACAAGAGTGATCGTTAGATTTATATGTATAAGTCAATTTATTACATAATAGTAACTGATTTTTTAGTTATTTAATGTATATACTTATTATTTACTATTTCATAATATGCAGAAAAATAAAAAATAAAAAATAAAAAATAAAAATAAATATTTATTCTGTAAAAAGTTTAGATCTTAACCTAAGTATGTATCTCTTTAATTATTTTAAATCTTAAGCTTTTTCTAAATCACATGCCAAAACAAACAAACGAAATGAGAATAAACTTCAAAATCAATATTTATATCGAGCAATAACCAAAATGAAAAAATACATCAAAAGAGAAAAATATTGAATATAGATATGATTGGCACGTGAACGTAAACTTCTCATAACCATATTTAAATTTTAAATTTCTAAATTATGATATAAAACCGAGCTGACATAGTTTCATTGTAACCAAATAGACCCGAGATTTTTCGACCTAAACATTAGATTCTTTGCGGTAAGTGATATTTTGACATAATTTTTTTTTTAAATGAGATCAGCTCATCAGTAAATAAATATGTAATTAACAAAAAAATAAAAGAATTTTTTAAAGACCAAAATATTTCTTCGATCAATAATATAGATTTATTTTTGAGTAATTTTTATATAAATTTATCCTGCGTAAGGCGCAATGTCTTATCCTAGTTATATTAATATTACCAAAATAAGAAAATGTATATACGTATGATTGTACGCCTTTAACAAAACCACCAAAACATGGATTTTGGTTTTTCTTTGAAATTTTACCAAAACATTTAAAATTTAGTTTCCCTATATTATAGGAATTTTTTTTTGTTAACATCTTGATTAGTTATAAAACAAGTTTATTTCTTCTTTGCAAAATTAGTTTTCCTACTTGTAGGAAATTGACTTGGAGAAAAATGGTTTGAAAAAAAAAACATTGTAAAACAAAAAATAAGCAAATGTTTTTTCTGCCAACAAAAACTACAAATGATTTATTACATAATTATTTTAGCTAAATTAATCCATTAAACAAATGAATTTGAAAATTACTGATGAAAGACGGATTTGGATTAATCTGAGAGTATTCCGAATCTATGTGAACTCACAAACTAATTTTTAAAAGGAGGTACAATCTATACAAATGAATAATAAAAAGAGATCATAATTATATAATGTACATGAATAATATGAATTAGTTTACACGCATATAGATCCTACTTTAAACATGTACACCTCTTTTTTTTTTATATTATTTTAATAAGCTCCCAGGTTAACCGAGAAGCTAAGGCCAAGAGTACGGGAGTCTGTGAAGTTGTGCAGTCGCGTGGTGGAGCCAGTACCTGTCATTAGGAGGGGGCTGGGTCTGCTAAAACGCTCTCATTAAGTCCTAGTGGCTTCTAATTCCGTTTTTTCAAAGAGAAATTGAAGGTTTGAACGAAAGAGAGAAAGATGTATAGAGGCCGCAAGAGAAAGGAACCCTCTTTGCTCGAGGAACTGAAAGAGATGCAACTCCTCGAGGACGGAAACACGGTGGACATCCCGGATCTGGAGATTAAAGACCTAATCGAGGAAAACCAGCTCAGCGTGATTGTACGCTGCCTAAAACCCTATGTTCATAAAGTTGGGGGTTTTGTAAAGGCCCTCCCTCCGATCTGGGGTTTGGAGGACAGAGTCCGAGGGAGAGGAGTAGGAGAGCACAGAGTCCAATTTATCTTCACAGAAGAGCACGGCCTAAATCATGTGCTAACCAAAGGCCCCTGGTTCGTTAATGGTTGGATGGTATCCTTAGAGCAATGGAAACTTAACCCCCCACCAAACTACTTGCAGCGAATCCCTTTCTGGATTATAGTTAGAGGCCTCGCAATCCACATGCTGAAAGAACAAGTGGTTGAGACGCTGCTGAACCCTTTGGGTTATGTGGAGAAGGTAGAGCTTCATGCTAAAAACTCAAACTCCCTGGATTATGTACGAGCCCTAGTACACATTAACACGGAGGAACCTCTCAAATTCCGTATGACAGAAAGATTCAAATCAGTTACCACAATACCTACAGAGCTGGAATATGAGAAACTTCTGAAGGTCTGTTATACTTGTAAGAAGCTCACACACGACCAATCGAGATGTCCCTTACAAGCCCAGATGAATCAAGTGGAAGCAAAAGTACCAGAGACGAGCAGCAAGGACCACACTCTAAGTAAGAAACTATTGGAAAAAGAGTCTCGAGCAAGAGAAATCCTATAGAAGAGGACCCAGAAAGGAATCACGATTAAATGCACTCCATCTGGTAGCTCCCATGGTAGGAGCAACGCAAAAGAGAGAATCATTGATAAGGAGGACAAGAGAAGAGGCAAACGTATCATCTCAACTCCACAACTTGTGTGGAAACAAAAAGGGGATCGTGGAGTCTCAAAGACCTCGAGAAGCACAAAGGAATCATCTGCTCAGCCGAAGAGCTCAGGGGGTTTAAGTGGGAAAGGTATCTCGGCTGCAACAACAGGAAACAAGGGTCTCTCAGAGGATGCTACTGAACTAGGCTCAGTTTTTAATCGACTGGGAAGCATGATAGTCCGCCAAGGCTCTGATGGCAGCAGAGATCGCAATCCTATTAAGAGGAAATAAAGAGACCTGAGGCTGCAACTTAGTGGAGGATCTCAAGAGGACAGAAGAGAGGGAAAACTGAGCAAGGGAAGTAGAAGTCCACCCAATGTTTTTGAAAGACTAGGCTCCCCCCTATTCTCATCGCCAAGAGAAGAAAGAAGTGGTGCAGGTTCCATCTCCTTTAAGAGGAGGAGACTCAGCTCCAGCGATGATAGAAAGGCCAAGAAGGCTAGAATTGGCTCTCAAGAAAAGAAGTCTGCCTCGCCATCAGTTTTTCTCAGATTGGAAGATCCGGCTTTGAACCCTAGAGGTCAAGAACAAGGCGAAGACCCCATATATCATTCTACTCCAGTAGTAGCTAACACTCCGTATCATTCTGCTCATGTAGCAGCACAATTCCCAGGTCATTCTGTCCGTCGGATAACATTGACAAGTGGATCAAAATTGAAAGAAGGGTTGATGGGTAATTCCAACCCTTTGAGGTCAATATGAGGATCCTGAGCTGGAACTGTCAGGGGTTGGGGAATGCCCCTACAGTTCGACATCTACAGGGATTGCTTGGTCAACATTCCTCTGAGACAATTTTCCTCAGTGAGACCAAAAGTAGTAGAAGATACATGGAATATATTGTGGAGAGATTGGGCTTCCATGGCTTAGTTGCAGTGGAAGCAAACAGAAAAAGTGGTGGTTTGGCTGTGATGTGGAGATTCGTGCTCGGTGAAAAGGACACAAGCAAACAGCCGAGTGATTGATGTGGAGGTGGTATGGCAGGGTCAAGAGTTCTCTTTAACTTGTGTCTATGGGGACCCTGTCAAGTGAAAGAGAAGAGAAGTGTGGGAAAGAATAGAGAAAATTGGAGCCAATAGAAAGGGAGCTTGGATGTTGACGGGTGATTTCAACGAAGTTCTGGATCAATCTGAGAAACAAGGAGGAGCAGAAAGACTGGAGCGTGAAGGTGAAGATTTCAGGAAGCTTCTTCTTAATTGGGGCCTATGGGAGATTAAACATAGGGGAAACCCTTTGTCATGGGCGGGTAGAAGATCCAATGGCTTAGTTCAATGTCGTTTGGATCGTACTGTAGCAAACCAGGAATATCTCAATATATATCCACATGCTATTGCCTTTTATTTACCAAGAGTTTTTGCTCAGACCATAGTCCCATTCTCACTGTTCTGGATGGTAACCAGAGAAGACACAAAGTATGCTTTCGTTATGATCACAGATGCGTGCAAAGGGAAGGCTTTGTCGAGACAGTTAACAAGAGTTGGAATAATCATGGGAATGGCCAAGCTAGTCTGTTGAATACAATCGCAGAATGCAGGAAGTCTATTTCCTTGTGGAAACGTCAGGCGAAGCCAAAATCAGCACTGCGCATTCAGGAGTTACATTTCAAGATAGACGAGGCATCAAAACAAGAGCGGTTCAGAACAGAGGAGCTACTCTCCCTAAAGAGAGAATTAGATGAGGAATACTATAATGAAGAATTATTTTGGCAAGAGAAGAGTCGTCTCACCTGGCTTCGATCTGGTGATAAAAACACCAATTTCTTCCACGCGGTAACAAAAAACAGAAGAGCGCAAAGTAGGATCAGGAACCTCATAGATGATGAGAACAAAGAATGGTTTGCTGAAGAAGACTTGGGGAGAAAAGCTGAAAGCTATTTTATGAATCTCTTTGCCTCAGAGGATGTTGGCTTCGAGCTTCAGAAGTGGGAGGAGATTCCTGCTATGATCTCATCCATTCAGAATTCAAAGCTCATGGCATCTGTTACGAAAGAAGAAGTAAGGAAGGCAGTCTTTGATATCAATCCGAGCAAATGTCCAGGACCAGATAGAATGAGTGGCCATTTCTTTCAACAATTCTGGGAGACCTGTGAGGATGATCTTACCGCTTTGGTGCAACGTTTTTTTTGAAACATGAGAATTGGAAGATGGCTTGAACAACACCAATATCTGCCTCATTCCAAAGACCCTGACGGCGAAGAGAATGGCAGAGTACAGACCCATCAGTTTGTGCAATGTAGCTTATAAGATCATCTCCAAGCTCATGGCCCTTCGTCTCAAGAAGGTGTTGCCTACAGTCATCTCTGAAACTCATGCGGCTTTTGTCGAAGGGAGGCTGATCTACGATAACATCTTGGTCGCTCATGAGCTTTTACATGCTTTGAACTCGAACAATAAGTGCTCCTCGGAATTCATAGCTATTAAAACATACATCTCCAAAGCTTTTGATAGAGTGGAGTGGCCTTTCCTAGACAGAGCAATGCAAGTCTTAGGTTTCTCAGAAGCTTGGAGAAGCCTCATTATGAGCACTGTCTCATCGGTTCGATACCAAGTTCTAATCAATGGAGAACCACATGGTAGGATCACTCCCACTCGTGGGCTTCGACAAGGGGACCCTTTGTCCCCTTATCTTTTCATCATATGTACAGAAGTCCTCGTGCAGATGTTGAAGCTAGCAGAACAAAAGAGACTCATTTCAGGCCTCCGTGTAGCGAGAAGATCCCCACCAGTTACTCACCTTCTGTTCGCCGACGATAGCATGCTATATTGTAAGGGTACTGATGATGAGTTGAACCAGGTGATACAAATCCTTCCACGCTAAAGCCTGGCGTCGGGGCAAAGAATCAACTACCAAAAGTCCAGTATTTACTTTGGGAAACACATCCCAGAGGCTACGAGAGAGGAGATAAAAGGAAAGCTGGGCATCACACAATCAGGAGGGGAAGGTTTCTATCTTGGACTGCCCGAGTCTTTTGGAGGTTCAAAGATCTCGATACTTAGCTACCTAAAGGAGAACCTGAGTAAGAAGATACATGGATGGCAAACGAAATACTTATCTCCGTCTGGGAAGGAAGTCCTCCTCAAAGAGGTGGCCATGGCTCTACCTACATACACGATGGCTTGCTTCCTTGTTCCGAAGACTGTTTGTAAGCAAATAATGGCGATGATGTTGGACTTCTGGTGGAGGAACAAACATGACTCAAAGGGAATGCATTGGAAGAGTTGGGAGAATCTTTGTCAACCTAAGGCATGTGGTGGATTGGGGTTCAAAGACCTAGAGGC
The DNA here is from genome assembly GCA_932364175.1 of Eruca vesicaria subsp. sativa. Taxonomy (NCBI): domain Eukaryota; kingdom Viridiplantae; phylum Streptophyta; class Magnoliopsida; order Brassicales; family Brassicaceae; genus Eruca; species Eruca vesicaria. The sequence continues at coordinate 165,050 of CAKOAT010498488.1, forward strand.
TTTTAACCTAGCGCTTTTGGGGAAACAGTTGTGGAGGATGCTCACATTTAAAGACTCCCTCATAACGCGACTATTTAAGTGTAGATACTTCAAGAAGTCTGACCCGCTATATGGTCCATTAGGATCAAGACCTTCCTACGCATGGAGGAGTATACATGCGGCCCAACAACACGTCAAGCAGGGGGTCAAAATGGTTATAGGCAATGGTAAGGAGACAAAGGTCTGGAGCGACAGATGGGTTGGAAGTAAACCAGCTAAGATGATAACCTCCATGCGATATCAAATGGAAGGCTTTTGAGAGAAGGTATCAAAGAATTTACGAGTGAGTGACCTGCTGTGCGGAAATGGGAGAGACTGGAATCATGGTTTGTTGAGGAGTTTGTTCACTGATGAAGATTATCAAAAGATACAAGCCATACAACCAGTAGGGAGTAACAACGAAGACACTTACTCCTGGGAGTACACCAAAACAGGTCACTATACCGTGAAATCTGCGTACTGGGTGCAGATGAATGTGGTGGCTGCGAAGGAGGACAATCAAGAAGTGAACCAACCTAGTTTGGATGCTCTATACCAACAGGTGTGGAATCTTGATACTAGCCCCAAGATAAAGCATTTTCTGGGGAGATGTTTAAGCAATGCTCTTCCGGTGGCGGAGAACATGACGCGCATACACATTGGCAAAAATAACGAGTGTTGCAGATGTGATTCGTCAGTGGAGAGTGTCAACCACTTACTCTTCCAGTGCACCTATGCGAGATTGATTTGGGCAGAAGCCAATATTCATATTCCCCCTTCCGGTATATGGAGTGATTCTCTCTTCACAAACCTCTTTTGGGTCTTGAACTTGAAAAAAGAGTACCCAAAGAAGTTCTTGGAAGAAGGATTAGTGCCATGGTTATTGTGGAGAATCTGGAAGAATAGAAACGATCTACTCTTTTGAAATAAGGACTATCTAGCGACAGACACAATAGAAAAGGCGAGAGAGGATGCTCAAGAATGGAAGAGTAAAACAGAGGTGAAAAAAGTGGAAGTTAAAGTCCCTACTGCTGAAGAGTCAGAACGATTTTGGACCCCTCCCCCCTACTCATGCGTTAAATGTAACACGGACGGCTCCTGGTTGCAGGAGAGAAATGTAGGTGGAGCGGGTTGGGTTCTACGTGATCACGATGGCCTTTTGTTGTGGGCAGGGGCCAAGAAGGTTTTCAATATGGATTCGGCGCTACAAATAGAAGTAGAAGCTTTGAGATGGGCAGTTTTAACTTTGGCGGGCTTTGGATATCGAAATGTTTTATTTGAAACAAATTTCCAGAACTTGGTGAAGCTGCTAAACGGTGAAGAGGAGCCTTGACCAAAGTCTATCATTTAAGAAATCAAAGCCCTATTATCAGGAGGAGGGGAGATGAAAGTGGGTTTTTACCCTAGGAGTCGTAATAAAGTTGCAGATAGAATAGCGAGGGAGGCTACTACGTTTACGTCCTTTGTCCCCAAGTTGTATTCTATGGTGCCTAGTTGGTTAGTTCTATGTTTAGACGCTGATAAGCATTTTGTATGACTTTGAATTGGCTAATAAAAAGTAGTTGTTGAGTAAAAAAAAAAAAAAAATTCGTTTTTTATCACTCCATCACGAAATCCCGAGAACAACTATGTGTCTATGTGCTAACTTCCCGTTCGAATTATCTTTAAACTGTTCTTATTATTGAGTTGAAAGTGATATATTCAAGACTTTGAGAACGGTAATGTAGTCGGTTTTATGTATGAAAAGGAATCTGAATAGTTGCTTTTGTATCTAATTTGTGGTCTGCCTAATTATTATTCTATCTATTAAAAAGCTACCAAACTCTTGTCTTGTAGTATTATTTTCCGGAAACCGAATCGTATTAGACACTTTGGGTATCGTTACCAACTACTGAAATGCCGAATCTCATTTTCTTCTTGGAACTTTTTTTTTTGACAAGAATTTAACAATATTCTTGGAAAGTTATCACAGAAATACCTGTATTTCCTAATTTGGTTACTATGTAGTAAATACTTTACAAACAGGAGAATTTAAGATATTGATAATCATTTATAAAGTGTTCTAACTAAACGTTTACTATCGATGTTGGCTGTTGCTGAACAGTTTCATTAATTATATATAATTAAGATATAAATAAATCATGATGATTGTAAATATACACGGTATTATCTTTTTGAGAAAAACAATCCATCATAAAGTTTAGACACTTCAGGAAAAAAAACTTAGACTCTTCATTAAAATATATTAATTTTTGGATCTATAATCTATCTAACACTGGTTGGTTGGATTGTAACTGACAAAGTTTAATGTAAAATTTGTTCGTTTGTATAAATTTTTTATATAGTTGTATCTAATATACCAGTAGAAATTAAATTAAATGAAAAATTATATTTTTACAGCAATTCTATAGTAATATTTTGTTTCTTGTTTTAGAAAATAAAACTCTTATATGTATTTTTTTTTAATTTTTAACTTTAAATTTAAATACCACTTAAATCATAATTAGTGATTTATATGATTTTATATAGAATATAAAGCTAAAACCAAGCCAACCAATCACTCACACTATCAAGTATTAACATTGTCACTAATAAAATAATTGCATCACAATAAAATAATGTCATCACAATAAATGAAACAATGACAATTACTCAATTATTGGCATCAGACTCTTAAAGATTGTTTGAGACCATTATTGTTTTCTAGAATTTACAAACATCATTATAAAACTTTCCAAGAAGTATCATATAAACTTCTCCTTCTAAGTTTTACAGAAAAAATATATTTTCACATCTATTACTATTAGATACAAATTTAATGAGAGGTTAGTGGCAATATAAATAAAAAACTTGTACAAAATGGAGTATTGCTATTGAAGTAAATGTTTCTATGCAATATGAAATATATATGTTTTGTAATGAACCAAACAGTATTATAATTTAAAATCATTAATTCAGTATCAGTAATATTAAAATCTATGTTTATTTGAATTTTTTTAGTTTAAATGAAAATTATTTTTGACATAAAGTATTATTTTGTGGAGATCAAAATTAGATTTGAAAATTTTAAGTAGTAGATATTTATATATGTACTAGTGATTACATAAAAAAAACTATTAAGATAAATTTTGTTAGTGTTTAAACCTGATCTTAACTTCAGATATCAATTCGATCAGATTCTAGTTAGTTTGTGTTTGTTTGTTTTCACAAGATCATAGAAAACATAAATGCAATAACAACTCAAGATGTTGATCTTGACTTTGTTTTTTTTTTTTTTCAGGGAAGAGATCAAAGCTCTCCGAATGCACTAGCACAATTGAAGCAGTATAGAGTTCCAATAACATTTATACAATCTACGATCAACTCGCACCAGAACTGACGTGATGATGCTATCTCCAAAAATATACCACTGGCAATCAGATCCTCGGTGAAGAAGATGGTAAATAAACCCCGCCACCGTCTCCGCCACAATCACTTCTGAGGTACGTTTCTCTTTCTTTCTATATTATGTTGTAACAGATTCCATTACTTTGTTTCTTGTTGAGAGCGATGATGAACAGTATCTCCCTTTATGTAGAGCTATGTCGTATTGATCAATGGGCTTCTATTCTTCTTGTAGATACACCCGAGGTCCAGCTTAACTGATAACTCCCTTTCATTTTCAGCAGCAGGCCTACACTCAACCCAGTCCATTTGGGCTCACCAAGAATATGACACGAAAAACCCTCACAGTCTCCACCTTTGTCGATTAATTTCTCTGAGCCACCTCTCTCTCTCTCTCTCTCTCTCTCTCTCTCTCTCTTACACCGAAACCCTAGAGAGTAAGACTCTTATTTCTCCGTTAATTAGTTCCGAGGACGAGCTCCACCCAACTCTACCGCACTCTGACTACTCAAGCTTTGTTCATGCGTTTAATCTCTCTTCCTTCTCTGACTTTTAACAGTTCTGACCACTTAAATTCACCATCGAGTTCAAGTAAGTGTAGATATACTTCCCAATCTAATTTCTCTTCTCTTTGTTCACTTAGATTCAAGAGTTTAACTCTTCGTCTAACCTCTTTCTAGGTACCACTGAATTGAACCTTCACTGATCCTTTTGCATGCACACATTTTCTTCACTGATCCTCTTGCATGCACAATGTAAGTACTCTCATACCTCCTTTTGCTACTTTTCTTTTAGTTTCACCACACAAAAGTCTTATCGGTTTCCCTTGATTTCTTTACTGACACTTTTTCTCTCTCTTTCTATTCGAGATAATCCAAACCAAAAGACCATCTTGAAGTTAAATGTTGCTGATTAGGCGACAAATTTGGCCATCACCAGGACTCTCTGAAACTATGTACCAGGTAAACAGTTCGTCAAAAAATCTGCAGCATTTAGGGTTGTATGAACCTTGAGTAGATTCGCTGAACCATCATTGAATTTGTCTCAGATGAAATGATATTTAGTATCATACATGCTTTGTTCTGTCATGAAGAACAACTTTTTTAGTTTGGCTTATTGCACTCTGTGAATCGCAAAATAACTTGTAGCTTCTGAAACTGAATCCCAATTCACTACAAATCATTGTTAACAATTGACCATCCTTTGCTGACTCAGTGAGAGACATATACTCAGCTTATGTTGTTGATAAGAAAAATACATGCTGCAGTGTGGTTCGCCAACTGACAATGTTCCCCCAACCTGAAAAATATAAACTGAAACAGAGTGTTTTTTATCTACATAAGTACCGTATTCTGAACCATTGTAGTGAGCTATATCAATATCCTATTGCTTCGTGAATGTTAAACAAAAATCAAATGCACATGTTAGATATTTGAATACCCATCTGACTGCATCCCAATGAACACCTTTCTGGTTGTGACATGTATCTGCTGATCAAACAAATAACATATTCCAAATCAGACCGTGATCCTATCATGGCATACATAAGACTTCCAACTGCACTATCATAGGGTATCTGGTCCATATAGCTAGATTCTTCCTTGATTTCAGCATCTGTCAATCTTCTCAGCTTATGCTAAGAACTCACATGAGCAACCACCGGTTTTGCTCCTTCATTGTTGAAGTTCTTTGTAATTTTATTAATTACTCCTAAGACAAATTCAACACTCGCTTCTTCCTATCTCTTACGATATCCAGGCACAATATCCTTGTAGCAGATCCCAATTCTTTCATCTCAAACTCAGATTTTAAACTCTCCTTATATTTCTTTAACTTTCTCATATCCCTTAGAAGCCACAAGCATCTCGTCTACACAGAGCAATATGAAGACCTTACCCATTACATCCTTTCATTTGAAGTATACACATGGATCATGAACACTCTAATTGAATCCATGCCCTTTCATTAACTAATTAAACCTTTGATTCTACTGCATTGACTGTTTCAAACCATACAAAGGTTTCTCTAGAATACAAACTTTAGACTATTCTCTCTGCTCAATAAAACCCTCGGGTTGATCATATAAAATCCTCATCAATATTTCCATGAAGTAAGGTAGTTTTAGCATCCAGATGTTCCAATTCCATGTCAAAGTTCACAATAGATAGCATAAGAACAATGGAAAAATGTTTTACGACATGCGAGAAAATCTCACCCTTTGTCACTAATAATGCTAGGTCTCTATTTGTTCCTTGCGGATCAAATGCAACAAGTAAATCATACCCAAAATGTAACAGGAAACTTTGAAAAAAAAAATTAAAATCATGCTTTCTCTCTGATAAAAAGAGAATTTCAGTTTATGTTCTTACCAAATCTCCTAAAGATAACAAATAATGTATTTTCTATCCATTCATTCCTCGAGAATTCCAACTTATATCCTACCTATTAGTCATCCTTTAGTCTATGTAGTTTATATATTCTTCTTAAACAACGAAAAAATGGAAGTTACCATATTTTCTTTATTATCTTTCCTAAATCTACTCTAAATCTGCAGTAAATCTCGCACATCATCTTCTCTGCCACGTTTTTGATGTATTGTGTTTTTATATAATTTTAGTTATTTAGTCATTTTAGTGTCTAAGTGCAGCATTTAGGTGGCATTAGGTGTTGCATTTGTATATATTGCATACACAAGGGCTGGAATGCATAATCAAGAATTTTGGGGGTAAATCGATGACTAATCTACGATTTGAATGTTTTAGGGGCAAAGTCAGAGAAGAACAAATTCTCAGGGGCCAACTGTGAAATATACTAGAAGTTAGCCATGTCTGTGTCGTGAGCTTTGGAGTATTCGATGTGGAGGAGACAAACTGAACAATCCGAGACAACCAATCGAGCGATGCGTGAAGGTGTGGCATGTTCAATTCAATGCTCTCGGGATGTGACTCCTTGAACGGAGAATACGAGCTCGTGTAGGTGCGAAGATGACACGACAATGGTGGTTCGGTGAGAGGATAAGTTGATGGCGACAAACATAGCACGGTGAAGCGACGGTGGCTGTAAAGAAGGAGATGAGTCGACAATTGGAAGAGAGAGAACGATACCGGAGCAATGGGAAACAGAGATGAAGCAATACCACCGCAGAGAACCACTGTAGTAATGGTGCAGTGATGATTGACGGAGACGAGCTCGTGTCGAGACACAATTAAGACGAGATAGAAGAAGACAAAACACAAACCAAAAACGTAGTCGCGGTGACAATTTACCTTTCTTGTTTTTTACTTGATAAATTGAATTAAGAAAACAAATTAAAATATTAATTTAAAGGTATAATGGTATTTACAGAAATTAAAATTCTGATAGGATCAAAAAATTAGATAAAGTCTTCAAATGATAAACTTAATTTGAGAGTGTCCTATTTTTTTCAATTTTCTCTTTATAAAAGGCATTGTTTAATATTTTTGGATCATCTTTCCAATTCCATATAATGAATTCTCGACTTGTGTTGAATTCCAGACACTCACATCTTTGCTAAAATGGTCTATAAATATAAAGCATGGTAGGTGATTTATAGCATATTTAAAAGTACTAAATTGATTAATATATTTATAATTGTAAATTAGTTTTTATAGATATTTTGATTCTAAAGCAAATTACTTTTAAAGGATGTTTTTTTTATTCTGAATTGTTAATATGCAATCATTCTACAACGCTTTTAATATTTTTCAGATGCCAACAATCACTACCAATATATATGAAGTGTAAAACTAAAAACTAAAGAGACAAAAAAAAAACACTCTCTCTACTCAAAAGAAAAAAAATAGAACTCTAGCTTGGTGTGTCTCCGACGGCCGGAGCCTTCTCCTGGAGCTGGAGGCTTCTCTTTTTCCCTCTCTCTTTGTTTTTCTTTTGCCCTAATGGTGGTTCTCACCTTTCTGGTGATATGCTTGGTGGTTCTGGTGACCGCGGTGGAGCTGGAAGGGGAAAGAGGAGGACGGATCTCTGGAATCCTGGTGAGCCGTGTGAAGAGGATCTAGGCGTGGGCGTTTTTACCCCAAACCGTGGTGAGCCGTGTGAAGAGGATCTAGGCGTGGACGTTTTTACCCCAAACCGAATTCCCCACCTTAAACCGAACCGAGAAACCGAAACCGGATCCAAACCGTTATATAAGAATATCCTAATGGGACTTGAAAGCTTGGTACTTTGGGGTATGGGTACAATCTGAACCGAACCGAAATCCATACTTGGATCCGATTATATCCGAAATCAGTGAAATATGTTACTATTTTTATATATGTTAAGGTAATTTAGATGTTTTTGAGTTTTTAGAGATATTTATAGTTGATTTAATTTGTTATTTAAAATAAATTATAATTAATTTAGCTAGTTTAACTTTTTTAGTTAGGTTTGTGAATAATTTATATAATTTGAGTACTTTTTTGTAGTTGTTTTTTAAGTTTAAAAAAAAATATTTTTGAACGATTTTATACATTGGTTATAATCTGATCTGAACCGAACTTAGAAGGAACCAAACCAAACCCGACCTGATAATTAGTAAAACCTGAATGAGACTTATGAGCATAGTACCGAAAAATCCAAAAAACCAAATCGACCGAACCGAATCCGATGGGGGCCCCGAACGCCCATGCCTAAGAGGATCCATCTGAATGGGTCAGTGTTTAGGGTGTGTTGATGGGTTTCAACGGTCATTTTCAACCTTGATTTTTCGGGTCTCAACATAGAGATGGAGGCGCGTGGATTTGATTTTGTTCATTGTCTCGTAGAGCTGGAGGTTGGTGACTCAGATGCGAAAGGAGAGAGGCGCGTGGTAGGGCGTGAGGAGCACCTGGAACTTGGGTGGTTCATTCAATTCTATCATTGCCAAGTGAACGTTGAGATAGCTTGCTCTTAGCGACGTAACCAGAGTTTCAAAAAATTGATGAATGACAGTGAGATTGGCTCTTGAGTCGCGTCCAACTGAGTTTCTTGCAGCCGGGATGGGTCGTCGATGGCCCCAAAGAAGGCTTAGAAGTTTGGTGTTTCATCATGGGCAAGCAGAGCCGCGTCAATGGCGAGAAGGTTTCCTCTCTGGTTCTCGGAGACATAACGTGACGAGGCTCAAGCTTCATCGCGTGGTCAACGAAGGAGTTTGAGTCTTGGATCTATTCACGTTTTGAAGTGATGCATTCGCAGTACTGATTCAAAGCCTCATCTGGTAGCGTCAACTTCATTTTGTTCTGTTCAGTGTGCTAGTATGAAAAGTAGAAGTCGAGCCAAAAAAAAAAAAATAATAATAATATATATATGCATGCAGTGTTACTAGGAGAACCAATCAAATTCAATAATTTGCGTCGATGTATATATATCCATCTTCTAAGCCCGGCTCATTACTTAATAAAGCCCATAAAATCGATGAAACTATCTTCATCGAAGAATCCTCGTCCCTTTCTTCTCCCCGAAGCTCCGTTCAGAAATCAGAATCGAGAATCTCATCCATACATTGGTTTTAAACCGGTAATCTCATACCCTGATCTCCTCTTTGAGCCGCGAATCTGAGATATGAATAGAGGACGGAGTTCCTACGTTTAGGAAGAGACCAATTTTGCGTTTATAAAGTTTCCAACTTTAGATCGGTTCTTGAACAAATCGGATAATTTGGCGTTAGGGTTTTCTTTTATTCGCGATTATGAAACCGCACGAGGAATGGGTCGATGGGTCTTGGACTGTAGATTGCGTTTGCGGTGTGAGTTTCGACGATGGTAAAGAGATGGTGAACTGTGATGAATGTGGCGTTTGGGTTCACACATGGTGCTCTCGTTACGTTAAAGGAGATGATCTCTTTGCTTGTCACAATTGCAAGATCAAAATCAACAAGTTATTGGTTACAGAGACGTTGAATCAAGGCCGTACCTTTACGGAGGTTCCAGTTGAAGAAAGGGTTCATGTTCAAGGAGTGCCAGGTGGAGATTTGGCTCTCTTTGAAGGTTTCTCGTCGGTTTTCTCTAGTCAGCTGTGGAAATGTACAGGTTACGTGCCTAAGAAGTTTAGGTTTCAGTGTAGAGAGTTTCCTTGTTGGGATGATCAGGAGGGAAGTGTTGGAGGTCAAGGAGATGGATGTGATGGAGTTTTGTTATCTATGTTGAAAGAAAATGATGTAGCTGGTCCTATTGATGATGTGGTTGGCAACAATGACGTGAAGCTAGACAGAAGAGGTAGTTCTGGTCCTAGATGAAATGTTCTCACTTCTCAGAGCGATGATGCTAACAAGGACAAAGAGGAGAAGAGAAGATTGCGAAGATGGAGTAAAGAAGATGGTCAAAGTTGAGGACAAAGAGGAAGAAGATGCTACAAACGATTTGGTTGGCAAAACCACCTTGAAAGTGCAATACGAAGCCTTTGATTATGAAAGCGTTGGCGAGACTTGCTAATTGTTTTAGGATTAAAGGAGATGTGATATCTATATAACCGCTTTGTACTTATGGAACATGAATGCCAAAAATTTATTTATTTATTTTTTTCATAAATTTCCATTAATTTTAAAGCGCAAAGGCAAGTACAAATGACGCAAGACGCTACATATAAAAATATTTACTCCGATGGGTTTACCCACAAAAAAATAAGCCTGAAGATAACCACGTTCCCAGATAAAGAGATAGGCATATTTGACGACTGGGCAGGAAAAAGAAGCTTTCGAGAGAGAGGATCCATATGTAGTGTAATGATTGTTTTGCTTTCCTCAATGATGATGTCAGGTGGTTAGGGTCGGCCCTGGGCTAAAGCTGGTAAAGCCCATGCTTTAGGCGCCAAAATTATGTTATATATATTTAAGGGGCAGCAATTTTCCAAAAACCGACAGTGGTAGAGTGGTTGGTGCTACAACTCATGTAATGAAGGTCAAGAGTTCAAGTTTGCGCCCTTACATTTTCATAGGCTAAATTTTATTGATGGGTCTAATGTTTTTGGGCTTTAGGCGCCACATGGTGCCGGACCGGGCCTGCAGGTGGTCGTGAGATGACTGAATGAATCCTTGTATTTTTCTCCTTCCACACATTGTAAACTGAAGCTTGATACCATAAACGAGCAATGACATTAATGTTGTGGTTGTTAGAAGGTTCTTTTAACCATCGAACACATTCCTCAAATAGAGGTGGGGGAGATAGATTAGCCTTAACACCGACCAGGGGCGAAGGCAGACAAATTTGTGACTGGGTGCACAATTAAATTAAAAATAAAAAACAATGTATTACTGATCGAACGTGGGTATATTGTGGGTGCACTAAACCATTATAATCACTATCTAATAGAATTATAGTGATCTTGCCTAAAAAAAATTAAACATCCATAATTTTATGGGTGCACATGCACCCTTATCTCATAGGGTGGCTTCGCCCTTGACACCGACTAAAGACCAGACCCTTGAACTATAACTGCAGTCAAAGAATAGGTGTTGTTGAGATTCATCACATATACAGCATTAAAATGCATACTGATTGCATTGAGATACTCCAAGTTGACAATCTGTCTCTAGTAGAGAATCTATGCCTGACATTAACCCAAGTAAGAAAGGCATGCTTTGGGATTCTCTCTAGAAACCAAACCTACGAATGCCAAAAAACAGGAGGAGGCTAAGGGTTTAGAAAATCCCACGTATCTGATATAGGATTGATTAAGAAATAGATATTGTATTGATAAGATCAAAACGTTTACAAGACTTTTATTCATAGGGATCTCTACCTACCCTTAACAACTTTGGATCAAACCTCTTGATAATCCCAACGAAACAACCTCCCTCGCTTAATAAAGAGAAAAAGCATAAAAAGCAAAAAGCTCACAACCCATGTGAGCCGTTAGACGTTATTGTTAACTCCAGCATGACAACGCCGTTATTCTTTATTCTCGTCCTTACTCTCCAATCACATTGCAGCCGCAGACACGTCACCCTCCTTCAACTATTCTTTCTTATCTTTCCCTCTTCTCTTCATGACGTACGTGTACAACAAAGGAGGTCGTACAACTCCATTGCTAACATTACTCCCTGCTGCAAAATTGACCTTGTCCTCAAGGTCAAACTCTGAGAACTGTACCTGCATAACACACTTCCATTCCCAAGAGTTCTCATACTCCGGCAACCCCTTCCACTGAACCAACACCTCCTCTTCACTCGAAATTGGACTCATGCGTGTCCCCAGTATCTTCTCCGGCTGTACCTCAAGAACCCCTTCTGTCATTAACTGAGGTGGTAACGGAGCCACTGGTTGTTCATTCCCCACCGCCTTCTTCAACTGAGACACGTGAAAAGTGTTGTGTATTTTGGCCTCTTCTGGTAGCTTGAGGCGATAAGCTACCTCCCCTACTCGAGCCAACACCTCAAATGGACCGTAAAAATGTGCTGACAGTTTCTCATTCATGCGCTGTGCTAAAGACCGTTGTCGGTAAGGCCTGATCTTGACATACACTCTGTCTCCTACAGCCAGTAATACCTCTCTGCGATGACTATCAACATTTTTCTTCATCACCTGCTGAGCCTTATGAATGTGTTATTTCATCGCTGCAATCATCTCGTCCCTCTCAATCAATTTGTTCTCCAAATCAGCATTTGCTGTCGATCCCACCTCGTACCTGACCAACATTGGTGCTTCCCGTCCATACACTGCCCGAAACGGAGTCATCTGGATCGCAGAGTGATAGGAAGTGTTGTAGCATAACTCCGCCCAAGGTAAGTAACGTGCCCACGCCTTGGGTTTTTCACTCGTCAGACAGCGAAGGTAAGTCTCCAAGCCTCGGTTTGTCACCTCCGTATGCCCATCAGTTTGTGGGTGGTAACTGATGCTCATACACAACGAAGTGCCTGCCAACCTGAATAACTCCTTCCAAAACTGACTGGTGAACACTCGATCCCTGTCAGAAACAATGGTCTTTGGAAACCCATGAAGCTTGACCACCTCCTGTATAAACAACAATGCAACATCTGTGGCCGTAAAGGGGTGGCGCAGTCTGATGAAGTGCGCATATTTTGACAGACGATCCACTACTACCAGTACTGCGTTATATCCCTCTGACCTAGGTAACCCTTCGACGAAATCCATCGCCACGTCTTCCCAAATTGCCTCCGGAATGTTCAACGGCTGTAGCAATCCTCCTGGAGCCAACGTAGAGTACTTGTGTCGTTGACACACCGAGCAAGCAGCTACGTATCGTTTAATGTCGTTCATCATTCACATCCAGTAAAACGACTCACTGATCCTCTTCTGAGTTCTCTGTACCCCTCCGTGACCCCCCAGCCGTCCATCGTGCATCTCCCTAAGGACTACTCCAATCAATTTTGATTCTCTAGGAAACACCAACTTCCCACGGCGCAGCAACCTTCCCTGTACCATCAGGAACTCAGGGTGACTCATCGGATCCGCTTTCAATTCTTCCACAATTTTGTTAAGTGCCTCATCCTGCAAGATCTCTTTCTCAACATCTTCGAACTGTATTGCAGTGGGAATCGACAAGGCCAAGAGCTCAACTGCAACATCCCTTCTGGACAAGGCATCCGCTGCTTTGTTCTCCAATCCTGGTTTGTATTGAATATCAAAATCAAACCCTAGCAACTTTGACAACCAACGTTGATACTCCATGTTGATCTCCCTTTGCTCCAGCAAGAATTTCAAACTCTTTTGGTTAGTCCTCACCACAAATTTCCTTCCCAACAAGTAGTGACGCCACTTCTGTATGGCGACCACAATTGCCATCAGCTCCCGTTCATACACCGACTTCAGCTGCTGTCGCTCTGACAGCACTTGGCTAAAGTAGGCTATGGGGCGCTGTCTCTGCATCAGAACTGCCCCTAATCCCTTGCCTGATGCATCCGACTCCACAACAAATGTTTCCTCAAAATCAGGAAGAGCCAACACAGGAACCGTGGTCATCGCTTGTTTCAGCTTGACAAACGCCTCCTCAGCAGCCTCACTCCACCTGAATCTGTCCTTCTTCAAGAGGTCTGTTAACGGTCTTGCGATTACCCCATATCCTTGCACAAACCGCCTATAATATCCAGTAAGCCCCAAAAATCCCCTCAAAGCTTTTAGGTTTCTTGGTACTGGCCACTATGTCATAGCTTTAATCTTAGCCTTATCAGCTTCCACTCCCTCCGCCGAAATCACATGTCCCAAATATTCAATGCTGGAACAACCAAACTCACATTTCTTTCGGTTCGCAAAGAGTTGATGTTGCTGAAGCTTCTCTAGAACCAGCTTCAAATGTTCCGTGTGCTCTTGATGACTCTTGCTGAACACCAAAATGTCATCGAAGAATACGAGCACGCACTGCCTCAAATACGGTCTGAACACATCATTCATGACTGACTGAAACGTAGCCGGCGCGTTCGTCAATCCGAAGGGCATCACTAGGAACTCGTAGTGTCCATCATGAGTGTGAAATGCCGTTTTAGGGACGTCCTCTGTCTTGACCCTTATCTGATGATATCCTGCCCTCAAGTCCAACTTTGAGAACACCTCCGCTCCCTTTAACTCGTCTAGCAGCTGGTCGATCATCGGAATAGGGTAGCTGTCCAGGATTGTGGCCTTGTTCAGGGCTCGATAATCTACACAGAAGCGCCAACTTCCATCCTTCTTCTTCACCAAGAGAACCGGACTAGAAAATGGGCTTATACTCTCTTGTATTATCCCTGCCTTCAACATCGCTGACACTTGTTTCTCAATCTCCTCCTTCTGCGCATGAGGATACCGGAAGGGTCTCACACTAACAGGGTCACTGCCTTGAGCTAGTGTGATGGCATGTTCCCTGCTTCGCGTAGGAGGTAGTTCCTGTGGTTCCTCAAACACCTGCTCATACCTTTGCAACAGCCTTTGAATTGGTTTAGAAACTCTCGCCGACTCTTTAGTTTCTGTCTCCAACTCTCTGCACTCAATCATCACACTCCACTCTTGTTGTGTCAGCACCTTCCTCATAGCCTTCGCTGACACCTCAGAGCAACAGATATCAGGTTCTCCCTGCAACTTCACCCACTTCCCTTCTACCAGAATCTTCATCGTCTGCAGCTTCCAATTAACCCTCATCTCTCCCAAGGTCTCCAGCCACTGAATACCCAGTATTATTTTAACATTATTGAGCTCCAGTGGTAGGAAATATGTGGTCACATTGGATCCCTGCATCTCCAACTTAACCTCTCGGCACACTCCCCCTCCTTTTACTGGTGGTCCTGAGCCTGTGATCACCCCAAAGTTTCCTGTCTCGGTTAGCACCAACCCAATCTCCTTCATCATATGGCTATCGATGAAGTTATGGGTCGCTCCGCTATCGATGAGGATGAGTACTGGCCTTCCTTCCACCATTCCTCTGAGTTTGATGGTTCTAGGTGATGAGATGCCCGCGGCTGACTTCGCAGACAAGGCAGCGCACTCCGCAAACTCCGTTGTCTCGTCGGCCTCGGTTTCTTCTTCGTCTATTTCGTCTTTCTCATCGCCTTCCTCCTCCTGAACCACAAGCACCATAAACTCCTTATTAGGACAATCTCGCCTTGCATGAGATTTACCTCCGCACTGGAAGCAAAGCCCCTCCGTTCGATATCTGGCATACTCCGCTGGTGAGAGCCGTCGAAACGGCGTTCTCCCTTTTCCCCCGTTGTTAGGGTTCTGTCCCTGAGTCATTGGCTTCTTATCATTCTGGGCCGGTTTG
This sequence comes from Eruca vesicaria subsp. sativa, assembly GCA_932364175.1. Taxonomy (NCBI): domain Eukaryota; kingdom Viridiplantae; phylum Streptophyta; class Magnoliopsida; order Brassicales; family Brassicaceae; genus Eruca; species Eruca vesicaria. The sequence goes on from CAKOAT010498488.1 coordinate 180,134, forward strand.
TCTGGGCCTGTTGTCGGTTTGGGCTTTTGGTTTATGTTAGGCCCAGCCCCCATACCTCCTGCTGATCCACTCCGTCCTTGAGTCATCGGAGACACGGTTGATAACCCCCCTCTAAACCCCTTGCCTCCCGGCGACTCCGTCTTCTGATCAGCATATCCAACCCATTCCTCCACCAACTTAGCCACGCTCATCATCTTCCGTAAGCCTCTCGGCTCCATGAGCTTGACCCCAGCTCGAATCTGAGGTTTCAAGCCGATCATGAACGCCGTCTCCAACACCGCATCAGGAACCTCCGGCGCGTTCGTTGCGAGTGATAGAAAGTCTCGACAGTACTCCCGGACGGTTCCCTCCTGCTTCAACGTCATCAGTCTCTCACGCACCGTCATCTCGTACGCCGTAGAGAACTGCTCCAGCACGCGAAACTTCATCTGCTCCCAGCTCGTGAATGGGTCCCGATCTCGCTCCCATCGGTACCATGACAGAGCCTCTCCGTCAAAACACATCCTCACCATACGTAACTTCCCCTCCTCCGAAAGTTCACCCAGCTCAAAATACTGCTCAACGCGCAGAACCTAACTCTCAGCGTCTTCTCCGTTGAAGAGTGGGATCTCGATCTTGCGTGTTTTGTGCGTAATCTCATCTTCCTTCTCTTTGGGTTGCCTCCAAGGACGATCGAGGTGACTCGAGGAGTGATTTCAGTTACCCTCGTTCCTCATCAACGTCTCAGAAAGTGTTCCTGTCCCTCCGGCGCAAAAGAGACCGCTCCGATCTTCACTGGTCTCGATCTGCTTTCCAGGATGTTGCACGGTTTGTGAGATCTCCTCCTCCTCCTCATGACGACGCAACGACGCTTGGAACAACACCGCCATCTCGCGTTTCCGCGTCTCATCGTCATCATTCAAGCGTTGTTCCAACCACTCCAACACACCCATACGACTTCGGATCTCTGTCACCGTCTCCTTGTGACCCTCCATCGTACTCTCCAACACTCTGATCTTCCCCATCTCACTTCTCAAATTCTCCACAGCGGCTTCAACATCAGGTTTCTTAGCTGGTGCCATTGATTCCAGGAAAAAACGAACTCTGATACCAAGTTGATATAGGATAAATTAAGAAATAGATATTGTATTGATAAGATCAAAACGTTTACAAGACTTGAGAGACTTTATTCATAGGGATCTCTACCTACCCTTGACAACTTTGGATCAAACCTCTTGATATTCCCAACGAAACAACCTCCCTCGCTTAATAAAGAGAAAAAGCATAAAAAGCAAAAAGCTCACAACCCACGTGAGCCATTAGACGTTATCGTTAACTCCAGCATGACAACGCCGTTATTATTTATTCTCGTCCTTACTCTCCAATCACATTGCAGCCGCAGACACGTCACCCTCCTTCGAATATTCTTTCTTATCTTTCCCTCTTCTCTTCCTGACGTACGTGTACAACAAAGGAGGTCGTACAACTCCATTGCTAACCTTATCAGATGTTGAGAATTTATCTGACGGTTCTCTTGCTCATATCTTCCACAAATAGATGTCATCTACCTAAGAGTTAACAACAACAGAGGCATTAGGCTAACATTGTTTGATCAAGGTGATAATAGGATTTCTACTGCACGACCTATTGATCCACCAATCCTCATCAACTAGAGTATCTGCAACTACTGCATCTATATTGGGTCCAGTGGTTCTGGGTCCTATAGGTCCTGTAAAGTTAATTAACAGACCCAACCCCGTCCAATTATCTCTCCAGAAACTAGCAGTTTGTCTTGTACCCACCGCACATAAGATAAAAGGTCTGGCCATATCTCTCAGCGTACATATTGACTTACATATCCAACTTTCTGTAGAATGAACTCGAAGGTCCCAGAAATATGAAGATCCAATATGATTAACCCTCACCCAAGATACCCATAGTAAACCACCCCTGGCAAAGATTAGCCAGATGAGTTTCATGATAAAATTTGAATGCAATCTTTGGGAAATAGAAACAGAGAAGCCCATAATGTTAACGTTGAAAAGATAACTGACTGAATGAGAAACAGCCTCCCTGCAAACGAGAGATGTCTAACAGTCCATGAACAGAACTGAGAGCAGATTTTATTTTATTTTGCATCAAAAGAAACAACATCCTTGGACGAAAAAGAAAATAAAAAATTGCCGACTGCTTTGCACAAGAGAACTCTTCTTGGGTCCTCAAGGCTCTAAGTAAAAGATTAACCACAATGAGGCAAAAAAAAAAAAAATCATTTTAGTATACCTTGGATTAGCTTTTGGTTTCCGGTGCCATTGCTTGGTTTCTTACTTATCACTAATTTATAATTCAAATTTCTGCACAAGGGGTTAGTAGTTTTCATGTCTTTCTAGTTAACTAGCTAGAGTTGTAGGATACGTGTATTGTTTGTCTCAGTGTAAAGAGGATGTTTAGAAGCTAGAACATCATATTACTATACATGTTCTTAAATGAGTGTCTTGCGTTTATTATATTAATTTCTGCAAAATAATAAATTATGTATTTAATTTTAATAGTAAAAACCAGCCAAATGGTATATAAGTTAGGTATGTTCATCGTTTTTATAGTAGCTCCATGGTCAAGATCTGGAATGAGTTCTCACCATATAAAAATAAAAGAAAAATAATTAAAATACGAGAAAGAATATAAAAAATTCGAACTGCTGAGATTTTTAAAAACCCGTTAAAAACTTCATGTGACAGATGTCACTTCATTAGTGTTCCAATTAGTCTTACAAAATAATGCTTAATTAAATTATTATAAGTATTTTTTATTTTAGAAAATTTTATAGATTGTAACCGATAATGTTATTCTTAGGAAATATTTTTTTTCCATCTTTTCTACCTTCTTTCTCTAACTATTCCCTTTTTAATTAAATGTTTGATGAGAAACTTTGAGTGAGAGACCATCTGGTGCAGATGCTCTTAAAATATACAACAAAGGTGAATTTATTGAAAATTTTCATCATAAGCTAATCTTCAAACAATTAACTTTTCTATGGTTTAAAAGATCAAAAAGCTCTATATATTTACTACGACTGAGTAGAAAAACAAAATAGGACCTCTGAGAAAAATATAAAAAAAGAAATTGTCATATATTTATTTTATTAATGCATAAGTGCATAAGTTGAAACAAAAAAAGAAGTTAAAAACCAATTTTTGACATAAAAATAATATTAAACATGAAATGAAGGTTAATTCCAATTTGTACTTCAGTTTGTCCAAAATTGCAACACTGAATCTCAAATCAACTAAACCAGATGAATAACGTATGAGTAAAACTAATCATACAAGTCGAAACCAAGATCTCCATCGCTTTCTTCTGCTGATTCGTCCTTTTTCTCTTCCTTGGCAGGAGCAGCTGCTGCAACTCTTCCGTTAGCAGCAGTTGTAGCTGCAGCAACTGGTGCACCACCTCCACCTTCACCTCCACCAGTACCAACATTCATGATGAGGTCAGTGATGTTACGCTTTTTGGACATCTTGGCGAATAGCAGTGATGGAAATGCCTTAGTCCTCAAGGATCATAACATCATAGCTGCAAGAAAGTTCTCCTACTGTATCAAGTTTGGATCAATGCTTCAACATAAGCTCTGATACCAATTCAAATCTCTAGAAACAAAGGATTATAAGAACAACTTTTCTTATTAGCTTTAGAAACTACTCAAAACTAAAGCTCACAATGTTTCTCTTAGATCATTTATGATCTACTCTCTTAGATCTTATGGAACACCTCTCCATAGATCTCTATTTATATGCAAGATAATTCCCTTGAACATGTGGGATATGGAAAACACAAACCTAATCTAATAGAAAACTTCCTTTTCCTATTTCTAGATTTCCTTATTGTGTTTACTTCTTAACATATTAAACATCTAATAATATGTTAAGTTTCCACAAGCTTGGAATTACCCAACATTCACCCCCTTAATTCCAACTTGAATTAGGGAGATCAATTTCTTGAACTCCGATTAAGCTCCTCGTTTGCTTGAACTTAAACTTCAAGTAATCATCCTTCACCACACAATAGTATGCGAATCCACCCATTGTATTCACATCTTTCTCAAGGTTAGACTGGATGTTCTCCTCGCTTTTGTATCGCCTCTTCTTAGAATTGGCCCAGTTCTTGTAGAACCTTCTCCTGACCTCTTCACTTAAGTTGCGATGAGTCTTGCAGCTGAAACTCGCTCTGGTCTCGTCCGCCATCTTGCGTATGTGAGTTGTGTTACACACTTCCGTCTTTGTGTCACATATGTGAGTTGTGTTACACGTCTCCATCTGTGTATCACATACCCCTACATGAGTTGTGTTACACGTTTCCATCTTTGTGTTACATACCTCTGTATGTTTAACACAAGTCGGTCTAACCACATGCTCCACTGGTACATGTGTTGTAACACACGCTTTCATATGTGTGTCACACATGATTTCTTGAGCACTTATCTCTGGTTCGTCTCCAGCTTTTGACAACTTGTAACTTGACTCCATTGGAACTTGAGTCGAGTTACACACTTCCATATATGTGTCACACAAGATTCCTTGAGCAGGACTCTCCTCCTTTATCTTGATTTCATCTGCTCCTTGAATCTTGTCGATCCACCTTAACCATGTAGGTTTAGCAGGCGGTCTATCTACAAGCTCCCACATCTTGCTTCTTGTGATAGCTTCCATCTTGGCTACCATAGCTTCAACCCATAAGTAGTTCAACATCTTCAACTCAGCTGAGGTAAACTCTCCTCCTCTATCGATGCAGTCTAGATTGGATTTAGCTGAGGCAAACTCTCCTCCTCTATCGGTGAGAAAGGTTCTGATGGGTTCCTTCAACCTCTTGAACCGATCGAATACCTCATGCTTCTTCTTCAATAGTATAACCAGGAATTCATGTCTAATTTGCTTCTCTGTTAGACATGCGTTACACACGACATCTCCGTGTGTTACACTCAGGAATGAGTGTCTGTTTTGCTTCACTGCGTCACACACGCCTTCTTCGTGTGTTACACTCGAGAATGAGTGTATGATATGCTTCACTGTGTCACACACGCCTTCTTCATGTGTTACACTCGACATTCTTTTGACTAACGTCTGAAGTCTCACCCTCCTTACACGAACAGCTCCAAGGTGTCGTGACCTGATGGCGTTACATATGTCTTTAGAAGCGGCTTGTTCTCCCACCTGGAGAATCAAGCTTTCGGAAGCTACTTGTTCTCCCACCTGAAGAATCAAGTTTCCAGAAGTGGATTGAAACAAAANGAAGCGGCTTGTTCTCCCACCTGGAGAATCAAGCTTTCGGAAGCTACTTGTTCTCCCACCTGAAGAATCAAGTTTCCAGAAGTGGATTGAAACAAAAGAGAAATCGCAACATCGTTCTTCTTTTGATAATCTGAACCAGGTTCTATCGTGCCACGTACTTCATGAACACGCATCATAACCTTCATCCTCATCGACCAAATGGTATAGTTTGATGATGACAACATAGGACATTGGATGGATGTAGTTCCAAGGTCCTTCGTGCGTGGAGCCCTAGTCACGTCCGCCATCTTGCTCGCGTGTACTCTTGGTCACAAGCACCAGGATCAAAGCTTCAACTTAAGCTTAGATCGAGTCTCCAACCTGAAGAGCTCTGATACCAATTCAAATCTCTAGAAACAAAGGATTATAAGAACAACTTTTCTTATTAGCTTTAGAAACTACTCAAAACTAAAGCTCACAATGTTTCTCTTAGATCATTTATGATCTACTCTCTTAGATCTTATGGAACACCTCTCCATAGATCTCTATTTATATGCAAGATAATTCCCTTGAACATGTGGGATATGGAAAACACAAACCTAATCTAATAGAAAACTTCCTTTTCCTATTTCTAGATTTCCTTATTGTGTTTACTTCTTAACATATTAAACATCTAATAATATGTTAAGTTTCCACAAGCTTGGAATTACCCAACACTGTAGACATTGTATCTGCAACAACACAAATAAAAGGAGGATTATGTAGCAAACAGTAACGAAAAAATAAGTTAGAACTTTTCATGTTAGTTAGGGTTTCCAAAAAAATGAGAGAGAGACTGCTATATATATAAAAACTTCTATCCACTGATGCAACTTCACCTCTGTGAGATCATGGACGGAGAGAGGACCAGTGATATCAATATCCTTTTTGATATAGTGGTTGAGAAACTAAAGAAATTCCGAGCCAATCCTCGCATGAGATTTCGTTGCGTCTCAAAGCAATGGAAAAATATTACCAGCAACTCCATAGTCACAGACTCCATCGTGTCTCAGTCTCTGACTCAACCACTGCATGATCCCAACTTTATCTTCCACAAGATTTTGTCATATGAACCATTCTTTCACGTCTCCTTGTATACTTACCAAAACGAAGAACAATTGATCACCACATGAGATCTTTGGAGAAGGCACATGTCAGAGATGTTTACAATATGTACGTGGTTTTGGTTTGATAACGTTTTGACCGGTATGAATGTTAGTTCAAAATACACAACCCTACCACGAGACAACCTGTTTCCTTACCTAATGCAACCATAGGAATGACCACTCTGATTTTGGTTGGTTCGGTAATGGATACATGATGATGGATCGTTGGGTCACACAAAGGATGCAGAAGACCTTTGATTTACCCTCTTCTAAGCCGTTGGATATGACACACCAAGATAGCTATGGAAGGATATGTTGATCGGGATCACTCGCCTCACAACATAAATATGATGTTCAGTTAAGAAGAATGATTCAATACGATAAAAGAAAGATGATTTTATTAAAAAGTTGGATGAATTACAAAAGAGGCACTTAAGCATTTATATAGGAGGCATGTGGCTACACTACAAGAAAACTCGTCCATTACTAGGACGGGTTTTCCTCGTTAGTTCCTAGTAAATGGCCTTTTACTAGGAACTTACGAGGAAACGCGTTTCCTCGAAACACGTTCATCGTAAAGCCATTTTCCTCGTAAGGTCGTAGCGAATTTACGAGGAAAACTTTCCTCGTAAAGGCGTGGTAATATTTTCATCGTAAGGTCCTCAGAAGCTTTCCTCGTAAGCTCGTAGTAAACATTTCCTCGTAAGGTCGTAGTGAAACATTACGAGGAAATAACTAGAACTTTTTACGAGGATATTACTTGGAATATTTTACGAGGAATTTGCTTGGAAATGTTTTTTTCCTATTAAAAAAATAATTACAAATAATTAATTTATTTTTTAAAAATAAAAAAAAATCAGATTATAAATAAAAATAAAAAACAAAATATTTTATAAATAACTAGATAATATACAATAAGTTTTTAAATTCATAATATACTAATAAAAATAAAAGAAACTACGGATGCTGGTCGTGAAATTGCTGACTGAACAAAACGTCGTCCTGGCTCGGCAAATCCTCTCCATAGTTGGTTGCCGGCTGTGACTGTGATGGCGGAGGATGTTGGGTACTTGGAATCCCTGCACGTTCCCGTCTCTGACGCAACAGCTCCTGCACTTGCGGGTTTCCAACCGCCATAATGTCGAGGATATTGGTGACAGAAGTGAGATCATCGGTGAGCGAAGTCACTTGAGACTGCGTCGCCTCCAACTGCGAGCGCAGCTGATCATTGACATCGTGCTGCTCCTGATGATAAGACGATGTCGCTGCATGGACATCGTTAACCGAGCCAATCCCGATGATACGCCCCCTTTTCCTAGGGGCGACCTGAAAATAAAAATATTAATAACATTAAGAAAAATTTCAAAAATATTAAAAATTAATAATAAAACAAATTATTTACCTCCTCGTAAATCTTATCCACGTCAACAGTGGATAATATGACTGGAGACCCAGTCTGCTGAGTCAGCTGGGTCTGGCGCTCGTCAACTCGGGCAACAAGCTCGTTGTAGATCCTCTCCGAAGCAGGATCTACAAACTGCCCAGCCTTGTTCCGGTGGGTCCTCTCGTACAAGTCTTTCAGAGATGGAAGAACTCCTGTCTCCTTAGCCTAAAATTAATTTATAAAATTAAATATTAATTTAGAATATATTCAAATAAAATAAAAATTAAGTTAATTGATATTAAAAATCATCTTACCATGTCAAGACGAACTCCCCCGTGAGGTTTTCGACCCGTGGTGTGAAGCACCTTCGTGTTGCTATGCTCGTCCTTGGTCATGCGGTTCCCGGAGTTTGTGTTGGACGTTCTGACCGAGTCCGACAACGTCCAATAGCTGATGAGGCCATCCCACACCGTGGTTGTGAGGCAATCGGGTTTCCCGGCCTCGTAACCATCCACCTGATTAAAAAAAATATTAGATCATTAAAGTCAATATATAATATTTTTAAAACTATATATATATTATAATTTATAAATCAATACCTCATAGTCGCCCTTCCAGTTGTAGACCGTGTCGAGCAATCATGCTTTTGCCTTGGTCTCAAACTCCTTCTTCACTCGCTCGTGAATCCCAATAGACCAGCGATACTTTTGCTGTAAGCAGAAAAAATAAAAGATGGATTAGTTCAATTATATTAATAATTTAAAATAATTAAAAATAAATTAACAAACTAAATTAACTTACAGCGAACGATTTGAACCACGTCTTTTTTGTGTGGCTCGCCGTCTTCTTCGAGTTCGGAGCTGGATCGGGAAAGTATCCCTTGATAGAGTCTGTGACGCTAGATCCGACACTATTGTCACAACCAAACCTGGAAAGACACAAAATAAATCATTAGCTAGATTAACTTCTAAATATTTTGTTAATTAAGAAATAAATAAATAAAAAATTTAAAAATTAAAACATACCATAAAATGTTTTGGCCGTTCCGTCGGTGAGGATCTAATTCTGCCAGCCCTTCTCTGCCTGGAAGGGCCAAAATATCCTCCACCATGTACACCGCAAAGGGTGCATTCGGCGGCACCTGCAAATCGGGATGAAGTGGAGGAGGAGGAGGAGGAGGAGGAGGTGGCTGCTGAGTCTCGGGAACTGCCGAAGATGAACCACCGGGAGCTGACGAGGATGAACCCGGACCATCCTGACGCCCAAACATATCTCCGTAGCTTATCCCCTCGAGAGTCGACACCCTCTTAGCAGCAGCCTTAGCAATCTTGCTCTGTCTAGGCATCTATATTTTTTTTAAAAAAAATTTGAAAACATTAATTCCCGCATAATTTAAAAAAACAGTAACTAAAAGTAAACTAACATAATCTAAATTACGTAAACTAACCACCTAATCTAAATTCCCTAAACTAACCACCTAATCTATTCCCTAAACTAACCACCTAATCTAAATTCCCTAATCTAATCACCTAACTACGGATTAGAGAGAACCTTTAGAGGGCTTAGAGAGAAGGTTACTAGCAAATGAGAAACCGGATTGCTCGCGTATATATAAAGAATTTTGTTTCCTCGTAAAGCCCTAGTAACATTACTAGGACCTTACGAGGAAATAGCTATGCCCGCGTTTTTATTTCCTCGTAAGGTCCTCGTAATGTCTCTACTAGGGCTTTACGAGGAAACCCCTTTACGAGGAAATAGCTATGCCCGCGTTTTTTTCCTCGTAAAGCCCTAGTGAAGCCTTACTAGAACATTACAAGGAAATTGATATGCCCGTGTTTTCTATTACTAGGGCTTTACGAGGAAAGGGTTTATAAATCCCTAAACTCGAAACCTCAAACCCCAAACCACAACTTCCTTAACTTATAACCTCTTCTACAACCAAACTCCTAACCTTTTCTACACATAAACCCCAAATTTTCAAAACTAAACAACCTAATATAATTTCCCTAAACTAACCACCTAATCTAAATTCCCTAAACCCTAACCTTAAACCTAAACCCTAAACCTAAACCAACTTCCATAACTTATACCTATACATCTTCCTAAACCCCAAATCACAATTTTTTTTAAAAAAACTAAAAGAAGCATACAGTCATCGGAACGGTTTTTATCAACCCCACATAGCTTTCCTCGAACTATCTACCTGAAGAAAAGCCCCAAGCTATTTCTTTGAGGAAAAGCTATGAGGAGTTGATAAGAAACTATTACGTTGACTGTGAACTCCTTTCAGTTATGAATTGAGTATTTTCTATTTGTTTGGTGTGTTTCAAATGAATCACATATGGTGGTATTTATAGAAATTTTCGAATCTGAGAATTTACTAGGAAAAGTAGCTACAAAATTTAAATTCGATATTTTCTATCTAGTTCCTCTTAATTTCGTAGTAACAAAACCCATTCCTCTTAATTTCGTAATAATCAATTACTAGGACTTTACGAGGAAACTGCTTTACTAGGAAATAGCTATGCCCGCGTTTTTTTCCTCGTAAAGTCCTAGTAATGTTACTACGACTTTACGAGAAAATTGTTTTCTCGTAAGTATACGAGAACCTTACGAGGAAACATGGTTTCCTCGTAAACTCGAAGTAAACTCGTAGTAATTTTACGAGGAATTATTTTCCTAGTAAAGTTTCCTAGTAAGTGCTTAGTTTTCTTGTAGTGCTAGACAGAGGGTCTGATTTATTCTTAGAAAATAGGAAACTCATAAATATAAAAGACCAGAAAGTAGATGTCCTAGACTTGACCAAAAATTTGACGGTTTTTTGTTGAATGACTCTTCAACTGCTCGAGTCCTTTCGCATAGTCGATCGTCTTCGAATTAGTGTCAAAATGATATATTATTCGACCTTGACTTGTATTTTCTTGTTGAAATTATCTTTTTTTTTTTGGATTTGGATAAATCCAAACTCTGATTTTCTAATCATAAAAAGCCCCCATGTATTGCTTCAAATCCATTAGCTTCTCTCGGTCTAGAACTTCATGGATCAAACCGATAAGGCCCATAAACAGCCCATTAAGCCAAGCAATGATCAGTTGCCTAGCTTATTCGTATCTTTCTCTCCTTTCCTTGATATAGATGCTGGTCAGGGTTACATCATCCTATCCTCTTTTAAGAGGATTTATCTTCAAATCCAAGCTCTTTAGGATGAAAAACCGACCTCTTTTTGCTCCAAGTTCGTTTTCCATTTGGCCAATGTTTGGTCTTTGATTATGTACACATATTTCTCGTTCATGAAATGCACCTGAATTACAAGCCATTGTGTTGTTCTTCTTGTCAGCAACTACTGATACAAGAGCTTCCTCTTCAGCCAAGTTTTGGAAAGTCACTAGATCACTTATATCCTCCTTTTGATTTAGCGATTGTTTGATCTTCTTGGACAGAAACAGCAACCGGTTCTGGTTCAGCCTAGCTCTTTGCATACTCCTATGGACGTGGCTGGTGTTCGCTGTGTGCTGTGATCCTTTGATACATCTACTCCTTAAATCTATGCAGCCATATTTCCAAGCCTTTGCGCTTTGCTTCCTCTTTGTCTGCCTGAATCTGTTCTCGTACCAAAGCATTGATTGCTTGTTGTATCTCATTCCTGATGGCCTCTTGGATTTTTTTACTATACACCCAATCAGATGCACGTTTCTGTTTTTTTTTTAATCATAAGCCGAACCAGAAATATATGAAAATTGTGAGGCATCATTTCTGAATGGTTTCTCCTTCTATTTGTCTCGATCATTGATGTTAGGAGTTTCAAGGCTCCTAAGACAAATGATGTAGTATAAAAGATTGTCGAACCAGTTCTGAGAGAATTAAAAGCACCGAGAATGCAAGTACTAGCTTAATCTAAGTGCAATCATATGGTTGATTGGTTTTGAATTACAACTAATATTGAAAAGAGGTAAAGGATGCAACGACATAATAAACTTTAACAATTAAGAGACGGGAGAATCCATGGGTATAGGGAATTATGACCTTGGATGATCAGTTTTCGAACTAAGAGTGGCAAGCGATCAATTAATCTATCTACCTTAGGCCTAGACACAATTCTAAACAAACTCTATGTCTAGATGAATGTTCATTTGCAAACACAATTCAAACATCAAACTTCTTCGGTTGNTTAGCCATCTTAACACCTTTAACAACAAGTATCCTTGGTAAAGGATGTTAAAAGCTTAGAAGAGTTGACTCAGACATTTCATCGAACACTTTGTGAGTGGGAAATGTCTAAAGATCAACCCTTGAGTGGCCAACTCAAGAGAAGCATTAGGATCACTCTACAAACAAGGAATAGGAGAAATCTAAACTAAACACTCTCACTCTAGACTAATCATCCTTAGTCTCCCTAACCCATGAATTCAAGGGTGAATTACTCACTACACATCATGACTACTCTTAAACTCATTTTTGATTCAAGTTTTATCATGTAGATGATGAGATAGACAGGTAAAAACAATGAACAATGAAATCAATGATCTTAAAAGATGAACTTTCCAATAGGTTTTCAAGTGTTTTTCTTCAAGAACAAAGATGATTCTCTAATGGTGGCTTACAGAATACTTAAAATTAGGTTTTTCCAACTTAGAATAAAGAAAACGAAATTGCAAAAAGGTCCCTGAAAATCAAGTTTTTCGTCAAACATAACACGCGCAGCGGGGTCACCACACCGCTGCACGACTCCGCTCTGGCTGCTCACAGCGGGGTCCTGACCCCACTGCCAAGGCCCGCTGTGACGGCCTTCTTTTCTTCTTCAAAGGCGAGCGACCCCCTTACGTCCGCTGCCGAACCTCCGCTGTGGACGTGGAGCGACCCCCGGACCCGCTGCACGACCCCGCTCCGGCTGGTTCTCCTTGCAGCGACCTCTTGACTCCGCTGTGGTTGCTCCGGCTCGCCAAATGACACCTTTGAACCTTCTTTTGACATGTAATCGACCCCAAACACCTCCAGAGACTCCATAGCTTGCTCCATGACCTGATAAAGACAAATGTATGCAATATGCAACCTAGAGATGCCTAAATCTAAACTATATGCTCAATATAAGTAAGAATGCAAGGCTAAGATTAAGCAAATATGCAACATATCAACTCCCCCAAACTTGTCCTTTACTTGTCCTCAAGTGAACTTTCAAGGACTTATGGGAAGAGAGGTTTGAAGGTGGGAACTCATAACCAAGAGAAAACACATCCAAGAGCTCAACTTAACATCCTAAGGAGACATTCCAAATAGCATGAACACACTCTCTTATCACACTCTAGCTTCTCTAGGCCTATCAACACACTCTTATGCCTTTAAACAAGATGCAATACTCTTCAATTCACAAGTCTTTTAACCAGCCCTCACATTAGTTCACACACAGACACACACAAAGTGAAGTCTTACAAATGGGCACATGATCTCAATCATTTGGCTAGGCAAGCAACAGGTCTAATGAGAGAAAAAGGAGGGTTCAGATATATCATTTTCAGTGGCTATCACTCAAGAATAAGGAGCTTGATCAATATGCAAAATTTATCTAAGACTAGAGGCAACTGATGCATACATAGTCTTGTTCTCATCATTCTACCCTTTCCTAAGTGATCACAATGTCTACCCCTTTCACTCTTCATCTTATACCCCAGTAATCTCTTCTCACATCACTCTCCCCATGACCCTTTTATTAACACAACCAACTAGGGACTTGTCAAAACTTTCCATTTGGTAGCTCTAACTCTTTTTTTTCTTTGCACATCTTCTCCCCCAAACTTATTTCTTTGCTTTCTTTCTCTTTTTTTTTTTTTTTATGGGAAGGGTTACTTAATACATAATCTAGAGCTCTTCTTCATTCGGTTCGGTTCCTAGTGGCTTTCTTTCCTTTTCTTAAGGTACACTTTGGTTCAACTTTCTCATAATCTCTCATTCACAACCCAAAATAATCAGCTTTGAAACACACAAACCCCCCTCACCATCCTAGATGCCAGCTCAAAAGAGATTCTAAAGCTNGATAACCCAAATGTGTATGAGATCCATGATCAAGTATGCAAGTGCCCATATGCAAGAGAGATTAAGTTCATTAAGCCAAAATTCAGATTGGAGCTGGTTTTAAGAACAATGTCGATTTAAAGCAAGCAAACATGTTTCAAGAAGAGTTTTCAAGGCTCGAAGCGTGCAAGGCTTTCAAGAGGTGTTTAAGCTACTTGATTTGTCTAACTAGGGTGTCACTTTGAGCTCTTGACAGGTGTTCATTACAAGGTGTTTTAAAATCATTGTTCCCAATGCAAGTGAATGCAAACTATATGATCTAGACTCTCCAAAAAATGCAAATGATGCGACCTAAATGATTTTTGTTTTTGTTTTTATTTTTCATTTTTTTTTTATATATATATATATTTTTTTTATATATGTACAATGCAATGCATGAGACTCAAAGTCAACAAAGAAAACTTGATTAAATGCTTGGTACCTCCCCCAAACTTAAGTCACACAGACTCTGTGTTGTTAAGTAGAGAGAGATACCGAAATTGGAAATAAAATGCAGGAAATGAAAGCGGTATATACAATGGGAAGGAATGGAGTACCTCGCTAGTTGTCGGGGTTGGAAGGAGTATCTCCCCCGGGTGAGTCAGACTCGTCTGGATCAGGGTATGTGATGTAGTAGCCTGGCTGTGGGTGGCGCTGTAGCCATAAGGAGGACCATAGGGATTGTAGGCTGCATTGTAGTAGCCATATGGTGCACCGGACTGATCCATTGGTGCGCTACTCACATTGTCACCAGAGTCATCATCGGAGGATGTCAAGGATGGGGATTTGTTCCCTGATTCTGATGGAAGGGAGACGAAGTTGCGCTTAGCACGCTCTTGCTGGCTGTCACGCTGAGGTCGAGGAGCTGATGTGCTGGGCATTGCAAAGTCACTGGAGCTACATCCTGCTACACCTCCTCTTACCAAAACATCAGCCATCTTCTTCAGTGTCTTCTTCATCGTCTTCTTCAAGTCCTTATACTTCATCTTAAGCTTGTAGAAGGCGCGATCTTGAGCTTTGTTCCATCGCTGGAGCTTATCAATGTGCTCATGTGCATCGCGGAGAGGTCCTGGGGCTAGACCTCCTGCATAAGGCTCAAAGTAGTAGCGTGGTGGCCCGTAGATTGCTTCATCAGTGTTCTCCTGCCTCTCTGGTTGCTGCGTTCTTATTGAATCAATAGATGAAGCACCCCTACTCCTTCTGCTCACTACCATGGGGCCTAGAGTTCCATGAGGCCCGAGTACATGCTCCTCTCCAATATTAAAGGCAACTGCTCCTGGAAGGTTGAGATCTGTGATGTTCCTATTGGGGAGGATCACTTCAACATTTCTACCCAACTTCTTGTATGTGTAGACACAATCTCCATCGTATCTTCCACTGAAAAATTGAGCAATCTTCATGTGAGTTCCATCGAGGAAGGTGGGACCAATGCAATCAGAATCCAACTTAACACCGACGTGCTGGAGTAGAGGAGTGATCATGCCTCCTATCCCAATCTGAGGCTCTGAATCCTCTGTTGGCCATGCCCAATCCCTGTAGTACTCAAGTCGTGATATGAAGAATCCAACCATTCCAAAGTCCTTGTACAACTCATCGATATCAAATGGAATCTTATCTGGTGCAAAGCGTGCCAGAGCTAGACAAAGAAGTCGCAGTTCCTCTTCAGTTACTGAGCCGGGCTCCTTACGGGGGAAGAATGCGTGCACCAGCATCCTGTGAAAGTATCGTATCGCTGGGTTTCCGATGCCTGAGTTCTTATCTTTCCCCGTGACGTGAGGTGTTCCGGTTATTGCTCTCCAAACCCTCGCTGGAATGTTGCTGTCTCTGGAGATATTAGTAAGCGTGGGAAGATGGTAGTATTGAGCATCTGTAAATCCGTATAACCGCCCAATATCCTTGAAGGTAACGTTGTGAACTCTTCCCTTAACCTTGAACGTTATCTTTCCCCATCCTTGCCTCACATGCTGAGACTCATGATAAGTTACCGCCAATGAGAACAAGAACTCACAAGACAGCTCCTTGTAGGTGGGATGAGCAAAGGAGTAGAAGCTGGACATGTTCATGTTGCTTAGCATAGCCTTGACATCATCATCAATACCTATCTCCCTCATCAGTTCTGTATCTCCAAACCTTGTAGCCGGCCAGCTCACACCTTTCTTTAGGAAGTCTAAGAACACAGCTGGGGTTGGTTTCTGGTCTTTTTGTCTATTGGCATAAGGTTTTTCCCCTTCCTCAGTGGACTTCCTTGCCTTTTTGGTTGGAGCTGGCTCTTCTCCACTGTCTTCATCACTCTCAACTCTGCTAGAAGTTGCGATTTGCTTCCCTGTCTCTTTTCTTGCTCAAGTGCTTTCTTAGCTGCCAACACTTGTTGCCTAGATGATCCCTCATTGGGTGTGCTGGTTAGAGGCTTCCCCCTCAAAGCAGTCTCTCGCTCTTGTTTTTCTTGCTCTTTTGCGGCATCCTTTTCTTTACTCGATCGTGCCATTGTGCCTACAAAATCAAAACTTCAAAGAGACTTTAGCAACCAAATGTTGACCATACTTAGCAAATGAGCTTTAAGAATTGAAATATTCTTAAAACAAGCATTCAAGCACTTCAAATTAGCATTAGGAACCACAATCAAACTCAATTGGTTACACTCTTAAAATTCCCCAAAATCTCAAGAACCCTAATTTGGCAAAGTTCATTTTCAACTCAATTTCATCACAATTTTAACAACCCATCATGATATATATGCATTCCCTAGCCTATTTCACCATAATCAAGCAAGTAATTGAGCAAAATTCAAGTTTTCAAAATTAGGGATTTTAGACCTACGAATTTGAAACTTAGAATTCTCATACCTTGCTGTGATGAAATGAAACTGACAGATTGACACAAGAAACAGGTTCTAGGGATGAAAACCTTGATTTAGGAAGAAAAATGAGTTGATTTGGTGAAGAATTGAGTGAGTTTTGATGATTTAGGTGTTGAGAGAATTTGGAGAATTTGATTGTGAGAAAGGGGAAGAATGGAGAGGGGAAGGTGTCGATGGGGAGGGTTAATGGCGACCGGTTCGATTTAAGTTGGGTGCGAACCGGTCTGAGCCGGTTTAGGGCGGTTAGGGGACTTACCTGGTCGTGGAGCGGCCTTGCAGCCCCGCTGCGCCAACCCCGGTGTGGCCCGGAGCGGTCCCGAAGCCCCGCTGCATCACCCCGCTGTGGCGTTCTTCTTTCACGCTCTGTAAAGACGAGCGACCGTCTAACCCCCGGTGGTTCTACCCCGCTCCAGGTGGGAGCTGTGTTCCGCCTCCGCTGCAGCACCCCGCTGTGACGGGCTTCTTTTCGTCGTCAAAAAGACGAGCGACCGTCTAGCCCCCGGTGCTTCAACCCCGCTCCAGGTGGGAGCGGCCTTGCAACGCCGCTGCGTCCACCCCGCTGTGCTCCGGAGCGGCCCTTGGTACCCGCTGCGACACCCCGGGTGGGTCTTGACGAAAATACTCCACATCTTTTCTCTTTTTTTTTTTGTTTTTTGTTTTTTTTTTGTTTTTTATGTACATGGATAGACATGGGACTTCCTCCCAAGTGAGCTTGTTTTAAGTCTCTAGCTTGACTTTGCCTCAAAAGGATTAGGCGGAGGTGAGATCGGAAAGTGGAATCGAAGTTCCATCTTCCTTAGGTGTAGTAGTCATGTAGAGCTTAACTCTCTGCCCATTGACTGTGAAATCCTTGCCATCAGCACTCC
>CAKOAT010499599.1:14337-27344 GCA_932364175.1 Eruca vesicaria subsp. sativa
AGGAAAATATTATTTTCCTCGTAAGAGCCTCGTAAATTTACTTCCACTTTACGAGGAAACGCTTTTCTCGTAAGTTTACGAGAACCTTACGAGGAAAAGATGTTTCCTCGTAAAGTCGAAGTAAACTAGTAGTATTTTTACGAGGAAATGTTTTCCTAGTAAATTTTCCTAGTAATGGCTTAGTTTTCTTGTAGTGAATTGTATATATAATAGTTACAAATGTTTCAATTATTCAATATATATATATATATATTTATTTATTTATTTTTCTGATAATATATAAAAGAACACAAAATAAAGAATAAAACATAAAATAATTTATATATATAATTCTTATCCCGTGCAAATGCGCGGGTATCAACCTAATTACTTATTATGTTATATTTTAGGGAAATTTTCATAAAGATATCTCAACTGAATATCTCCTTATATAAGCACCGTGACTAGTAGTCAAGTCAAGATTTAAAGCTTTTTACATCTAGGTCTGGAATGCAAATCTCATACAACGCAATTTTTGGGTTTAAATTCTTAGAGAAAGTGAATCATACGAAAAATTGTTAATGGATCTTATAATGCGGCTCACATAAATGAATCTTCATAAGATAGGTATAATTATCGACTATAATATTGTCTACATATTGTTTCTGATAGTTTGTAATACCATATTTAAGCAGACAACAAAAATTTCGTTAACTTTTTAATATCCAAATTTTATAGTAGTCCAAACAATTCAAAGTTTTCCTTTAAACAACGGCACATCTATTGTACAAAAGTGTTTTTCGTCTTGAAAAAATCTATCATTCATTCCAAAAAAATGACAAATCGCCATTTTCAAAAAGATACAGGTTAAATAGGTCCGAACTTTCAAGCAGAAACCACAATTCTTGAACGCCTTTTCAAAAAAAAAAAAAAAAAAAAGAAACCACAATTCTTCTAGACCACCACTCAAGTTGACTGTGTCGAAGGATAATGAGCTCTGCAGTGTCCTGCAGCCGCCTTTGCTCTCACATTCAAAAACTGAGTATTGAAACTTACAAAAGCAGCCTGAGCATGTAGTCTATGTTAGCATCTCAACAAAAGTAACATAATGTTGAAGAGAAGAATTCGATTGAAGTGAACAAGTGAATAGATAAGATTGGAGAATACAATAAACAAAGACTTCACTAAAATTGAAACTGCAACAACACAGAGAGTTGTTGACTGAGAAATCGAACCCTGGGGGGTTACGTAAGATTGTTACTAGCACATGATGATTCTTGCTCCTCCAAGGAACAACCTCCTCTCTTGACAGTCACATACTTTTCAAAGCTCGGTTCCATCAAATCCTCCGCTTTCTTCACCGTAGATGTGAATCTAAACTGGTTCGAATCAGAGGTGGAGTTAAGATCCGCCACTGCTTCAACAATGGAGCAAGCTTTTGTAACACAAGAAGGAAGAAGACTAAACGGATCCTCCTCATCATTATCATTATCATTACTCTTCCCATGGAAATTCTTAATGTCTTTCAACAACAGCGCCGTGTAACTGCTCTTGTCTTCTTCGCTTGATTGCAACAAATCAAAGTCTCGTGATTTCCTCAACGATCTGCTTCTGCTTATCCCTTGTGGTTTCGCAGCTTCGTTTTCTCCTCTCTTTATCAGCTTCTTCTTGTCTCCTTTTGTGGCGTTTTGATCGATTTCCCCCAGTGGTTTTCTCCTGTGCGGTGATTGCTCTGCCACCCTCCGTGAAGAAGGAGGTTGAACATTACTGGTCGCAGCGGTTCTACAAGCTTCTCCTATGCTTCTCTTAACGGTAGTAACTCGTTTACTCGACGGGTCTCCGTTGCTCTTGTCCCTGGCCGGAACTGTAACAAACTTAATATTGCTCGAACTTACTAAACTGCCACTAGTGTTAGGGTTTGTCATCTCGGAACGTTTTCCGGGAGATCTGCTCACACGTCTGCTTCCTCCTCTTTCCCTGCTCCCTGAGCGATAACTCTTAGAATCCTCTCTTTCTCTTTCTCTTTCTCTGCTCGGAGTTCGTCTTCTTCTTTCACGAGGCGAACTCTCTACACCACGTTGACGATTCCTCTGAGGCGTTTTCCTCCCCGCCTCTTCCTCTTCTACATCTCCGCCGCCGCGGGTTCTTTCGTTCTGGTCAAAATCGAAGCTTCTCTTTGAACCAGAGTATCTTCTTGTTTTGGCTGCGGAGTTGCTCCGACTTAGCTTCCCGCATTGTATCAGTATCGCATCAACCTCTTCTTTCGTGCAGCTCGACGTCCTCACCACCACTGATTTCTCCACCGCTTCCTCTGATTCTGTCTCTATCTTCTTCGATCTCTCGTGGCTTCTCCTATGTTCTATCTCTTCGTCTTCTTTTTCTACCTTCTCGGATCTAATTGGTTTGACTTCTGGATTCTCCCCAAGCTCAATCTCCCGTTTAACAACTGGCAGCTCAATCTCCGGTTTATTAACATCGGGTTTGACTGGATCTGGAGGTTTAAGGCCACTGGAGAGAGGGATGGAAGAAGGTTTCTTGCTGAGACAACAACCCATTTTGCTAAAAGATAATTGGGCAAGAAGAGTGAAAATGAGTCTGAAGCAGAGTGATTTAGATTCAAAACTAGAATTAATTTATTTGATCGATTAAAAAAAATGGAACAGTGAGAAGAGCAATTTTGAAAATTTCCAACGTAGAGAAGAGGAAATGGAGCCGTTGGAAGCACTGCAGTCGATGTCCTATTCTCTCTGACTCCTTTATTATTCCCTTTTTCAAATCAGAATGCTTTTTAAAAAAGTTTTTATATTGTGGTTTCCAATTCCAACGGCTACTTACATACATGTTCGATGGGTTTTGTTAGGTAATGAAAAGAAATTAGGGTATTGAATGGAAACATCATATAATTAACTGCGGATTTCAAATGCGCAGTTTTAAGGTGTGATTTATTATGCCATTACATTTTTTTGACATCGAAAATATCCATTATTACTAATGATCAGCCTCATGGCCAGCATTATGAGAACATCAGCATTAGTAAACTTGGGGTAAAGTTCACCACGTGGATTTTCTTCTTTTTTTTTTATTTTTTTTCGTTTGCTTTAAAAAAAAAAAATTAAGTGAATTGACCAATAGCGGGCCGCCACGTGGCGTGGGGCCCGCTGAACAGTCAAGACCCAGGTTCATGCGGGAGAGGCGGGACGAGCCGAAGTCTTCACTTTTCCTTATTATAATTTTTTTTTTTCGTAAAACGTGCGACGATCCCCTCTTGAACCTCCAATGCTGATGGTTTGAGCTAGCTAAACAGTTTACATAGACAGAGTTGGTTACACGTGATCAACCCTTAGCGAGGTAGTTAGCACAAACATTTGAAGATCTCAGTATATAAGCAGTGGCGGAGCCACGTTAGAGTGAGGGGTGTCAAGTGACCCATATGAAATCTATAGAATTTAGCTTTTAAGCTTATTTGCAAAGTTATTATTGTAGTGAAGTGGTTAATATCTCTCTTTTTGACCCACATGTCATGAGTTCAAGACTCATTAGTATCCTTTTAACCTATCCAAAATAATAATGACTCATGTGAAGCCCAATCCTAGCTCCGCCACTGTATATACTCTATTGAGTATTCTAAAAATATCAGTAGAAAGAACTTTTATCTCATCCAACTTTGGTGCCAAAGCTGACCAATCTTCTTGCTATTACAAACAGGGTCAAAAGGTTATTTAAAAAAAAAAACTGTTCTATTTCACCAATCAGATGTTTTCAACTAATATCACATAAGCTTAAAAAAAGAAGAGAAAATTACATTTTAAGTCACTTTTCATCTTTGTAATTTCACAATAGATCACATATTACTACTGAGACACTTTATCTACATTTCCTTTGTTACCAAAAAAAAAAAAAATTGTGAAATTCTAATTTTATCCTTCTTCCTTTAAGTAATTAAATTTTTGTTTTTTAGGTTTTTTCTCCCACGACAGTTCTTCTCCTCCGCCGCCACCAACCACTATCCCACATCTATTCCTCCATCTTCTACTCCTCTTATTCCAGAACTATCTCCTCTCGCATTTACTACTTCTCCTGAATCCCCTATTCAAAATCCTCCATTTTGAATCTCAGAACTTCCGTCGAATCCCTTAAGCAACAGCGGAGGAGGATCTCTTTGAACTCCATCTTCACCGTCTCCTTCATCATATGGGTTATCAACATGAATGGTAGTTGGTAACGCTATCGTTGGAGTCGTTTTGCTTGTGATAATGACTCTGGTTTCTCTTCTTTATAAGAAGAAACAAATTAGATGCTTACTATGCTTTTTCACCATCTCCTCCTGGTCTGAGAGATATTAGCTCGTTATAGAATCACAATTTTTTCATGAAAATGATATTAATTTGTTATAAAATTCCAATCTTTTTGGAATGTTTATGCACTGATGCTTCAATTTGGAGATAGTAAGTCTCATGACTCTATAATTCTAACAGTCTCAAACGTCAGCTGGTGATTCATCTGGCCATGAGCTCAATTGCAAGTATAATACATGATATTTGTTGATTTTTTTTTCTCTTTGAATGGTTAATCTTAGTTTATGGTTGATGGGTTAGTTCTTTAGGAATTTACAAAGTCATTGGCCATGATTTTTTTGTTGAAAACCACCGATGTAAGTGTTCATCTTTGTTTTTATTTTCTTCTCTTTGTACTCATTGGTTGTCTAGTGCCTCTACAGGATGGTGTTTGCTCCACCTTAGGGACTGTAGTCCCAATGAGAAATCAAGGTCTGTCTCAGGTCATGATGAGAATCAGCTCTCCATTTCTTTTGAGAATGGCACGACTGCAATTTTTTTATGAATATAGAAAAAGTGTATGAGGATTGAAGAAAGATAGTGTTGATGATTATGCTAAACCTTGAACCTTGAGTGTCAAGATATGAATTAGAGAAGGTGTATGAGTTGGCATCAAGCAAACTCAAGAATATATATTTTGATGGATTAGAATGAGACGATCTTGTGTTTTACATGTTTTCTATCTTTGTTTTTGCTTTGAGATGTTATCTATATATCAATGATTTGTACATTTGCAACATAACATTTGCAGGTTTTTTTAAAAAATCGTTTTATCTCATATGCTATCCATGTGTACATTACATTCCAAATGTACACGCCTACACTTAAGTTGTATTGTATACATGTACACGTACTTGTACATGTTTTTATGATACCGATGTACATCAAAATATGAAATCCTAATGGTGTTAGAAAGTACATATTTTAATCATGGCAATGAACGAATATGAAGAGAATAATGGACTTCTACCTCCAAGGATCATTATTTTGGGAGGGAAGTTGGTTTTGCTGATAGAAAGTTCTTATCAACTTTTTCAGCTGAAATATGGAACTTACCTTCTATTAAATCTCAAAACTATAGTTATGAGATTTAAGATTCTTCATTTCTGATATTTTCAATGAAAAGACCTTATGGTGGATAACAACAGGAACAATGGCCGCAACAAAATGCAACACCGAAACCAATTCATTTTATGACGTAACTACCACCACCTAAGCTTCATCTCCACCATAGCAACCACCGCCTTTCATGTGCAGCAGCGGTGGCCAAACATGGAGAGCTAGACTTATGTACACTGGTCATTTGCGGCATGTACATGTGGATACGAGACATAGCATGTACATATGGACAGCGAGACTTATGTACACTGGTCATTTGTGCAGTCCACCATGTAACATGTAGATACGAGAGCTAGGTATATACATGGATAATCACGTACACAAGTGACAAAACAAATTGAATACTTGTCAATGGGTCTATATAGTGTTTATGTGTTAAGTTTCTTGTTGCTTAAAATTGTATGAATTCTCTCTTTGTCAATGGGTTTTAGAAAGAGGCAGTGACTAATTTGACTTATCTTGCTCATGTTACATTAACCACCATTACTCAAAGCAGATTTAGGGTCACATGGTCTTGAATATTAGTTATATGTTGTACATGTGGATAACTATATACACGTTGTACATGTGTACACTTAATCGAAAAACATAACAACAGTTGTACATGTTTTTAGGGATCAATACTGCAAATCCACAATATTCGCTGGCCTAAATTGCACAATCAAAAGTTCTGGTCAAAATCAAGAGTTCATTTCTGCAATTTAGAAAGGTCAGGGCAGAAGTGAAAATCAAAACTCAAGGGACCTGTTATGCAAATACTCTAAAAATCTCCATTGGAGGAGATCGAGCTTTCTCTTCCAACGCGATCTGGATGACGACGGCGAGCAGACTCTGATAACGAAGAACTGAGCACGGTGGAGAGCTGAGATATTCTGGACGAGAAACCTCGTGGTGGATGGCTCCGAATCAATCTCAGATTTGAACCACGAAGAAGAGGAGTGTGGTTGTGGTCTTGTCACGACAGAGGAGCGCGAGCTCGAACCAGACACGATAGTGAGGCTTGCAGCAGCAACGACAGAGCACAGTGTAAGAGAGGAGTCTTGACGCCATGGAGAAGCTTAGTCGCGTGAAGGTTTGAGGAAGAAATTAACAGAATTTGTAAAAGAAAAAAGAGAAATAGACTAAAGGCTAAGAGTGTAATTGACCAAAAAAAGTACCTCAGTAGAAAGAAGTGATCTACAATGTAACAGAAAGAGAGAAAGTGACCTTGAGTGTTATATTCTCAAAAAAAATACGTAAATTTAAACTACTGATATTTCAAGTTTTAATAAAATATTTATTCATCAGATTTATATAATAAACTTTTGTAATTAAACCAATCTACAAAAAAATAACATCTAAACATATTAACAAACATAAAACATCATATTCAAACATATTTTTAGAGCAGACTTCTCGAAATTTATTTCTCGGAAGAAGTTTGCTCTCATTAGCAAGACACATAAATAAAGATGAACATTTTTAACCTTGTCATTTATACAATAAAGTTAAAGATTCATTTATGATATCTAAAACTGATAAATACAAATAAATGAACAATAAAATCTTCAAAATTTATTTTAAATTTTAAGAAAATGTAAGATTCCTAACCCAGAGGGAAAGGTCCAATACTCGACAGCTTAAGCAAACCAAGCCTCCACCATAACCTTATATCATCGTACTTACAAAGTCTATTCATAGCATACTTCTTATCATGTTTAGGTTATTATTGTAACTACAAATTAACAAAGACCATATGTAAATTATTGGTTACTTTTGTATTTGGATAAATTTTTGATTTTTTTTGAAGGAATGTAAAAACTATTTCAGTCAAAAAACAGTGTTACAATAGATGTGACTTTGTATTAAAATAAATAGGAATCAGCTGTTATCCTAAATTTATTGCCACAAACCAGGCCTCAATGTAGCCTTGATATTTGATGCAATTCATTTTTTTTGGAGAATTGAGATCTTGTTCCATACATTCTTATCAATGTATTAAACAATTTACGAGGCAGTGTTGAGCTTCTCCATATGCTTTTTACCATTTCTTTCTCTCCATATCGAGTGAATCGTCGATCATTGGAAAGTATAACGAAGAAGGAACAAATATTTATTGTCCCTGGATGTATCAGCAAGGATATCCAATAAAAAAACTCCATGAAGCTATGTACTCTGATCCCAACAGTTTAAACACAAGTGCCATACTTCTTCAGCATACTTGCATTAGGAAAAAAAATGGTTCCGAGTTTCCCTTGGATCTTTGCAAATGACACACTCTGCATTTGCACCTGAGAACCATTGCGTGATTCTATCCCCTGCAGCTAGACGATTGTGAGTTGCAATCCAAGCAATGACCAAGAACATAGGAGTGGATTATGAATAATTTACGATTTTCTAGAAGTCTTTTATAATAATCAGATTAATTTTGCGATTGATCAAAATTTTTCAGAAATTAATATATTTATAGATGACTTCTGAAAAAATCTATTGTGAGTAGATTTCTGGAGAAGTATTTTTACTATCACATAAAGTCTTTGTAATATCATAGGAAGTATGTTCTCATAACCAAGGGTTTTAAAATCTCAGAATCAAAATAACAAATTTTTCCAGAAGTCTACTATTAAAGCATAATCTTTCTTAGGATTATGCCTTTGATTTCTGAGAAAATTACAAAATCGTACCATTAACTTCTATTTATCTATACTATTAAAGTAGAATCCTTCTTAAGATTATGCCCTTGATTTTTGATAAATTATAAAACATCGTACTTTTTTTTCTTTTTAATGCAAATCGCCCATTAAATGCTCAACTAATTCTTGGTACCAAATTTACTTCATGTTCAACGAATTCAGGGGCCAATAATTTAAACATATACTTACAACAAAACAGGCTTCAAATTTTGAGTATGTTTAGTATATTTTAACAAAGTTTAAGAATAATTCTCTTAAATACATTCCAATCTTAAAAATATATTCCAAAACATATTTTGCATTAGATATTTTTGTTTAAAAAGAATAGATACTCTGAAAGTGTATTCCAAATCTATTTAAATCGCGGTCGCATGTATTTTTAGAACTAATATATATATATATATATATATATATATATATATATATATATATATATATATATATATATATATATATATATATATATATATATATATATATATATATTTTCTTAAATATATTATAATATTAAAAGTATATCCAAAACAGATTTTACATTAGATATTTTTGTTTAAAAAGAAGAGATACTATGAAATTACACTATGTTCCAAATCTACTAAGATCGTAGATACGATGCGGATTTATTTTATGTGGGGTAAATGTTGGTTGGCTAAAATTAAACTGTGGGTATCCGCCAACCCGCAAAATAAAATAAGAAATAATGAAAATTATAAATATTATAAACTTTTAAGTATAAATATATGTTTATATTATTTTTTGAAAAAATAAAATAAAATAATTATCTACGGGTCCCCATAAAATTAAGCCGAACATGTGTAATATTTTCTTCTTACAGGTCATCAAGGTGAAAATTCTGAATAAAAAAAGGATTTAACCCACGGCAGGGCGAGATCGGACCGGGGGGGGGGGTTTCGATCCGCCTTCCAGCACTAACGCTCTATAGCTTGGAACTTCTTATGATCTCCTAAATATGTAGTAAAATTGAATAACATATACAAAAATTCCCTAGGATAGCACAAAAAAAAATTTTTGTCATAAAATAGCCCTAAAGGATCAAAATGACCAAAATATTTCATTAAAGAGGTAAATATACACTTATATTCTTAGGGTTAATTAATTTAGACATTACAGTTTAGAGTTAAAGTGAAGCTTTTGGGGTTGTGATTTAGATTATAGATTTTAGAGTTAAGGAGTGGGAATTTTGGGATTGGATTCAAATTTTAAAAAATAAAAAATATTTGGAATTTTAAAATAAAAAGGCTTCTTTGGTCACTTTCATTTTTAGGGCTTTTTTATAACAATGCTTAAAAAATCTATTTGAACGAATTTCCCTAATATATATATATACATGGAATTACAAATAATTTATATATTTATCTATAATTTGGAAAGGAAAACTATATGCGCTTTTTAAACCCCAGTCAAAATCTAGTTAATTTTAAAACTTAATGTTATTATTTTTGTCAATTGCAAAACTGAACTTAAAAAACTTCTTGGGACATTTCAGACATTTCATGTGACTAGTAAAATGACTTCTCAAGAAGTCTACTCACTTCTTAAGAAATCTTTCTAGAAAAATCAATTTAGAAAAAACATCTGTCAATTGTAAAACTGGCCTTCGTTTTTATGAGACCTTTTAGGAAGTTTACGCGATTTTTTAGTTACAAATAAAAGATAGCAGTTTTCTAGAGATATTTTCATGAAAAAACTCACAAAATAGTCAATTGTGAAACTAACTTATGTATTAACAAAAAAATTCTTTAAAAGTCTTCTACGCAAAACATATCTGAAAAACTTCCAATATCCTACTTAGAATCAATGAGAGTTTCTGTTTACTTTTGCTAACACTCATAATTTCGTAATGAAAGGCACCATTGGTTATTGATCAATAATTATCAAATATAAGTAATTTTAATGAACATGTAATCTCGAAATCCAAGATTTTGAGTTTTAAAGATGAAATGAGAAAAGATATGCAAGATAAATGATTTATGTATGTAAAAGTGAGAGAAAATATATAAACATTTCAAATTTGTTTTTGATTGTTAATGGTGGTCGGTGATATTGAAAACATAACATTTTGGTAAATAAAAGATGAAGACAAAGATGTTTGAATAAAATTATCATATTTTGAAAATTAAAAAATATAAATAATAACATTATCATTAATTAATTAAAAAATTTAGGGTTAATACGACAAAACAATTTTTTAAAAGAAAATAAGTTTTGTATTTGACCATAAATTTTATGTCACTTTGAAAGAAACTCATAGTTAAACCGTTTAAATTCGAATTACGTATTAAAGGGATGATAAATTGACAAAAAAAGTAAGATGCCATAAAATTTCGTTATATAAAATAGGGAATTATGCTAATTTAGAACAAAAAAACAGGTTTCATGTCCCCTTAGTATAAACCAACATCAATCTTGTCCCTATAGTATAATCTTTTTCTATAATCCCATAACTAACCCTAGATTAATCTAATTAAATATGTTAATTAAAACAGAATTTATAAAATGTTAGTTTTGGAATTAAAAAAAAAATTAATAGAAACAAAAGGGATCTAACTCTCCCCGTAACCCTAATCTCATTTAGTAAAGGGAACTCTCCCAGAAAACAAAGGCGACAGAGAGATCCTCTCCACCTCTCGACGGCGACAGAGATTCTCTCCGCATCTCCGCCTCTCCGCCTCTCCGTCTCTCCGTCTCTCCGTCTCTCCGCCTCTCCGCCTCTCCGTCTCTCCGCCTCTCCGCCTCTTCGTCTCTCCGCCTCTCCGCCTCTCCGTCTCTCCGTCTCTCCGCCTCTCCGTCTCTCCGCCTCTCCGTCTCTCCGCCTCTCCGCCTCTCCGTCTCTCCGTCTCTCCGTCTCTCCGCATCTTAAGTTTCTCCGCCTCTCTGCCTCTCCGCCTCTCCGCCTCTCCGCCTCTCCACCGTTCTGCCTCTCCGCGTCTCTGCATCTCTTTCTCCGCCGACATCAATCGACTTGTTCTCTCTGCCTCTCCGAATATCTTCCTCTCTGAATCTGTACTGCCTCTTCCAACGACATCTGTACTAAGGTAAAGCGACATCAATCGACCTCACTTGTTCTCTATTTCTTCTTTGCATGTTCATCAATCCGGTTCTTGTTTGCATGTTCTTCTTTGCATGTTCTTTTTTGGGACCCTTCTTTTTTTGCATGTCTCTCTCTTTTGCTGATTATATGAACCAGTTACGTTTGTGAATTGTTTTACTTCATGAATTGAGTGTGTGTATAAAATGTTTCTTTTTGCAGATTTTTTTTACTGATTTCGGTTTGTTTCATTTGACTTGGTTTGCTTACAATTTCTTAACTTATTTGATTTCCATAATTTTGTAATTGATGTATTGAACCGTAATCAAACTTTTGGTCCTTTGTAGGTATGGATTTAGAGCTACCGAAGCGTTTGTATGGAGAGGGTTTGGAACCTCAAGTTAAGAAGATCAACAACAGCTGCCGGATGGAGCTTCTCGACCTTCTACATGATGCTATGTCTTCAGAGTATGGTGTTGTGAAGAGTGATCCTGTTTTCACACATGTGATGGAAATTGCGAAAAATCGGCTAAAATTTTCTGCTAAACTGGTGCATAGCTTCTTGTGTAAGGAGATTGTTACTTCGAAGAGGCATGAGAAGTGGTTTGTCTTTGCAAGGACGCCTCTCCGGTTTTCACTTCAGGAATATCATGTTGTCACTGGCCTCAAGGTATCTCAAGACAATGTAAGCGAGGTAGTTGAANTCTCCGGTTTTCACTTCAGGAATATCATGTTGTCACTGGCCTCAAGGTATCTCAAGACAATGTAAGCGAGGTAGTTGAATGGAAATACGATGGAGGCTTTTGGAGCAACATGCTAAGGAGTGGTGGGAAGATCACCTTGAAGTCGATCAGGAAAAAACATCTACAAGAAGTTCACAACTGGACTCGGGTTGATAGGCTGCGGTTGATCTACTTGTGTGTGATCATGGGTGTTGTGATGGGAAGAGATGAGAAGGTCAACATCCCTCATATGTACATCAAGTTGGTGATGGACCTTGACAAGGTTCGTAACTTTCCTTGGGGTCTTCACTCCTTTGACTTCCTGCTTAGCTCCATTACCAAGACTAGGAAGAAGCTGGAAAACAAGGAGAGCTACATTTTCGAGGGTTTCAGCTATGCTTTTCAGATATGGATTATGGAAGCAGTTCCTGATTTTGGAGAAATATTAGGAAAAAAAGTGGCTGAGAACTTCATAGGTCCAAGGTGTGCTAATTGGAAAGGAGCTGCTAAAGTTTCTTATCACGACATCATTCAGATCGAGGACTTGTTTCCTCTGACGGTATGTAAATTTGTTCTCGTGTTCTCTATGGTTTCTATATTTTTTTTGTGTATAGCTTTTGATGTTTTAATTTTTTTCAGGGTCAGTTGTACTCCGTCATCTCATTGAGTGGTAATGATGATGTATCTCTACATGCTGATTATACAAGAAAGCGTGAGATGCGAGATGAACGAGTGGACCTTATTTTGGATAGGATCAGAAATAAGTTTGATTGGAGCAACACAGAATGGAACGTTGTAGAACCTGAAGAGATTGGAATGGAGAAGGCTGACAAAGAGGATATTCACACAGAATCTGATGAGACTGAAGTTGATGCTGATGTGCTACCAGATGTGGAGACCTCTTCAGTTAATGGTGCAGGAAAAGGGAAGAGAAAGGTTCATGATGAAGGAGCCGAGACAAGAAAGAAAAAGTTGCTGTGTAAGCGAGCTTCTGAGAAAAAGATGGGTTTGGATCCTGAAACAAAGCGTTTCATAGAGACTCTCGTCCTCACATCTGTGGCGACCTTGGGGGATAGACTTAGTACGCAGCTAGCGAGGATGGATACTGATTTTACAGAGAGGATGGAGATGA
>CAKOAT010499599.1:41991-151579 GCA_932364175.1 Eruca vesicaria subsp. sativa
ATATTATTAGGAGATAAACTCCTAAGTGGTGGGTGCTACTAGTCAAATTCGAAATTGGCAAATGTCTGGTCATAAGTTGACATATAATGAGGTAGTAAGTAGCATATGGTTCACTGGATTAATGGTTAAAGGAAAACCATGGAAATGAGAAAGGAATTCTCAAGAACAGCATTGTTCCTAAGCTGTTCATAGACTGAAAATTATGCAGCTGCAAGTAATATGGTATACTAAGAAATACTTAGTACAATCAGTCCATATGTATTATACAAAAGGTGTATAGTAAACTAATCCATAGAAAGGATGGATGGTTCAATGACTATGTCATTAGCATAAGTGTTGAAATCAGCACTACCAAACCTCATAAAGAGGTGGACGTATGGAAAGGCCAAGGAAGCCATCTGGTCCATACCAAAGTTCATACCGACCAAGGCTAAGGTCTGGTTACATTCTAAGTCCAATCATCCATGGTGTGATGACTAATATGTTGGTTCAAAACGTGCTTATGACCTAGAGGTACTAGACTATCAAGGTGCATAGTTTAAAGGTCTTAAGGAACCAATGTAGTATAAACTGTACCTATACATCACCACACACAAGTCATGTTGTTAAGGCAACATTAGGTTATGATATANAAGGTCTGGTTACATTCTAAGTCCAATCATCCATGGTGTGATGACTAATATGTTGGTTCAAAACGTGCTTATGACCTAGAGGTACTAGACTATCAAGGTGCATAGTTTAAAGGTCTTAAGGAACCAATGTAGTATAAACTGTACCTATACATCACCACACACAAGTCATGTTGTTAAGGCAACATTAGGTTATGATATAGCACTCATTGGCGAGTTGCAAAGACATGTGTGGGTTAGGTCCATGACCATAATGTACTTTGGTACGTTGCTTAATATAAGAAGGTCATGGGACACCATCAAAGGAAGTATGGTATGTGATGTTTAAGTACAAAGGTTATAGTATGGGACTAGAATGAAGGCACGACCATTAAGCTTTGTATTAATGGATAAAGAAAACTATAAGAGTCCAAAAGAGTGACCAAAAGTAGGCATGGTTAAGTCCTAATAGATATGGTATTGCTAAAGGCAAGAAAGGTCGATAAGTCATGTTTAAAGGTCCATGAGCATTTGCTGCAGATCCATGGTTGGATGTGATCATAATATTCATTGCAGCAACTGGTGAGGTAACTCATAAGGTTATGGACGTGATAGTTAAGGTCTATTACCCAACATGAACTTACCCAAAGGATAGGAAAGGATATCGACCATAATGGACAAGACCATTAGCACATACAATTGATATATGACCAAATGGACTAGGAGTGTCCATGAGAACCTAAGGTTGGTCCATTTATGTTTTGGTCAATGACTCTATATAGGATGTCCACGAAATGGCTATGCCATATGATCAGTGGATCCGTGGGACATAAGAGGACACAAGATGGGCCTGCAAACAATGGCTGTATGCAGATCATAAGTCCATCCAAGTACTGGTCAAGTTCCATCCGACCAGAACACCAGTCCAATAAGGAAATCAGTCCAACCAGGACATAGAATGGTCAGTGGCATGAGAGGCACGACATGACCATGTCTTAATGGAGTTCCAGAAGGCATTAAGAGACACTAGAAGTTCCAAGATGATCACACGTCAGTGGTGTATTCATCAGGGGGAGTTTCATGTGTTGTACTCTTTTGTCCTGTCCTTGGTTTTCCCTTTTTACCACATTGGGTTTTGGGTTTTACCAGGAGAGGTTTTAATGAGGCAACATCCAAAGCATGAAATGAACTTTGAACGGATATATCAACCAAGGGGGAGTGTTGAGAAATGGTGGTTGGGACATATCCGGAAATGGACCAGACCACATCAGTCTACTTCAGTCCCAAGACTAGGCGGCCAAGACTTGTCATTATCCTCCTTTGTATTTATCCATATGTTGTAGTTATCCTAATCATTATAGGATTAGGATAATCATCCCCTTTATTGTTGTAATCCTTATCTCCTAAGGAATATGCTTGGAATATGCTTTATTCCCTTGTATATATATGTATGGTTGTAACCACGTGATTAATAAGATATACAGAGTCACAACAACCTTCTTTATTCCACAACAGTAATACTAATATTTATTCTTTTGCAAGGAGTTTTTTTTTCTATGTGGCAAAAGAATCTCCACGATTATTTTATAAAGAAAATGATGATATATTTCACTTTAAATTCTGCCCAAATAAGTTGTTTCACTTTAAATATATAGCTTGTGGTTTCGGACCGGCAATCTGATGTGGTCAACAAAGATATCCAAGGGCACACTAAGATTTGGCATGATTTACTAAACTTTAATCCATGCATTGGTGTTTATTTTTGTTTTTATGTACATTGATATTTTTTACATAATTAATGTTTTATCTTAGTAGTATTAATCATATAAAATGTTTGTATAAGTTTCCAATACAATAACTTTATAGTTTATATGTTGTAATCTAATTTGTTGTTTCAAACCGTCAAATATATTTGTCGTTCTTATTATATTTTCATTTTTTTTTATATCCCGTGTAAGATTTTTCACGCATGTTAAAAGTAATTAAATTTTCTACTACACAATTAATTAATACATTTTTATTAGTTAATGCGCCAAAAATAAAAATAAAATACTAAAAAACATATGCATCGAAATATATAAAACGACACTTATAATAAACATATTTTAAAGTCTGCAATAACAAATCATTTTGATAATAAAACATACTTGTATAGTTCTATCATATTTAAAATTAGAATATTGTTTAAACTTAATATTATCTCTCTGTGTAATTTACAAAAAAAAATATCATTCATATTAATACTATTTTCAGACTTTTTATTAAGGACTATTTTTTCATTAGCAAAATGAGTCACACAATGACATATAAGTGATATAAGAAAATACTAACCAGTTAAATGAAATGTACGTGCACTGGTTATTCAAATGATTCAATTGTTGGTTCCATCTGCAAAGTCAGTTTTCTATATCAATTAATAAAACAGAAATATTTGAATTCTCACCGGTTAGATGTGTAACATTTGAGTTTGCAACTATCATATGAAAACTACGATACATAACAAATTTAAAATAACACAATCGTTTTTAGTCGGTCATAGAGATACAGAGCTATCGATCTGGTTTATATAGTCTATATAAGTCCATATTAAATCCATGTCAAAACAAAAGAAAAAAAAAACAAATTTAAAATGGTATATAAATTTTGATAGCGCCTATAACATCTGCATTCGACTGCTCAATGAAAGGTGGACTCTTATTAAGTACATAGAAATCTAAGAAAAATCCACATGTAGCAATATTTTATTTCCGTTAGTGAGGCCATGGATTGCTATAATTTCCACAATTCCTTGGCATAGACACAGTCTAACCAATTCACAGTATAACTTATCGATTCATGCTATTTTCTCAGTTTGGCATGTAAAACCGGTAACGGCAAGTCGGCAACGACGTATATAAACTAAAAATAATATTTTAACCAATTTACATTCGCACAACAACTTATAGAAACACGAATATTAGGTTGGTATAAATAAAATTAATTTTGGTAACAAGGCTGGCTTTTCGGAAATATTACGATAACAAAACAAATATTGTGTACACATAAATTTCAAAAGATACTTCAATAATATTTTAAAAAACGATATGTTATGAAATTTTCCCTTTATCTTTCGAGTAGTATATGTTAGACCATTACATTTATTTATTTATTTTTACTTTTCTACAACTAACTTAGTTACTAGGTGATTTTCCCGTGCTCATGCACGGACATAAATATTTATAAAATAAATATATTATAATAGTTGATTGATATTTACTTTAACTTTTATATTAATTTATAGGTTTTATGTATAATTTATATTAATAATATTATATTATTTTAGTTATATATAATTTTAGATATATTATATTTAGTCTGTTTTATCATTTGGATATATATATATATTGGATTATATCTATTTCTTTGAATTCAACTATAATCTTTTTTATTCTAAATATCTTAAATTTTTGATTAATTTTTTTATTTGCATTTATGTTAGTTGTTATCTTAGAAATATAAGTATATCTTAGTAAGATTATGTATTTTAAGATTTTTGTGCTTGGAATGAAAAAATAAAAATTAAAGTGTCTGATTCTAAATTACATACATAATTAATAATAAATTTTTGAAAGCTTATAAACATATATCAATATTTACAATAATTAAATATTTTATAAATTTTAAATAATTTATGCCTTAGATTGATTGCATGGTAAACTGAAATTAGAAATAATTGTAAAAATAAAGAATTCTGATTTGTTTAAGTATTTTGATTATGGTTATATTAAATTCCACAAACATAAAAACAGAAAATTAAACATCAAAAGAGTTATTAAGAAAACTGATAATTTTAACTATATAAATATAATATATCTACCTCGTTAAATTATATAGTGTTATGATATTTTAAAAGAATTGTAGTTATTTGATCAAAAGATGTTTATTATTAAATTTATTTTTAGTTTTGTTTTTATTATCTCTTAAATATGCAGTAAAAATGTGATTGTTTTTGAGAAATTATAATATATAAGTAAATTATAATTTATATTTTTTGCTGTAACTGTAAGATATTATAATCAGATAAATATACTAATTATAATTTTTTTTGTCAATTAAACATATATCAATTTATGTTACTTAATTATTTTATGTAATCATCTAATAAAATAGATAGATATATAAAAAACTAATTACTTTGAAAATATAGATTTTATTGTTTAAATTATTTTTTAAAGAAAAAATATTTCTTTTTCAAATATCAAGATTATTTGTATGAATTTTTTTTTTTAAAAACACATTATATACAAATATTTGTTTCCATCTAAGAAGATATAGATATAAAGTATAATTACTTAAAAAGTATAATATTTAAAAATATATTTAAGTTAAATATTACTATTTTGTAAACTTTCTTTTTTTATGAAACCATATTATATATATACTTATTTTTTCGTTTTTAAATAGTTTTGTAAATTTTATAAATATTTCCTTTTTGTTTTATATTGTTATTTGGAAGATTTTAAAAAGGAAATAATAATATTTAAATATATTTTTAATTCATTAGGGGTATCATAGTAATCAACCAGCGTGAGAGCTAATGTAAACGTGACACCTAAGAAAGTGACTTCTCAAATAATATTATAGAGATTTGTTTGTGGTTGGCGAAATTCAAATATATTGTTTAAATCTTTTTAAGCTAGATTTTAGGGTGTTTATTTATTAATATTAATAATTAATAGAACAATGGCAATTCATAGTAAATAACTTAAAAAACTAAGGGCAGAATCCTAATAGGGATTCTGATTTAATAGTATAGATTAATTCATAGCTTTTATGTATAATTTATATTAATAATATTATATTATTTTAGTAATATATAATTTTAGATATATTATATTTATTCAGTTTTATCATTTGGATATATATATATATTGGATTATATATATTTCTCTGAATTCAATTATAATTTTTTTATTCTATATATTTTAAATTTTTTATTAATTGTTTAATTATATTTATGTTGGTTGTTATCTTAGAAATATAAGTATATCTTAGTAAAATTATGTATTTTAAGATTTATTGTGCTTAGAACGAAAAAATAAAAACTAAAGTGTCTGATTTTAAATTACATACATAAGTAATAATAAATTTTTGGAAACTTATGAACACATATCAATATTTACAATAATTAAATATTTTATAAATTTTAAATATTTTATGCCTTAGATTGATTGGATGGTAAACTGAAATTTATTTTAAATAATTTTAAAAATAAAGAATTATGATTTGCTTAAGTATTTTGATTTTGGCTATATTAAATTCCACAAACATAAAAACAGAAAATTAAACATCAAAAGAGTTAATATATCTACCTCGTTAAATTATATAGTGTTATGATATTTTAAAAGAAATGTAGTTATTTGATCAAAAGATGTTTATTATTAAATTTATTTTTAGTTTTTTTTTAATATCTCTTAAAATATGCACTAAAAATGTGATTGTTTTTGAGAAATTATATTATATAAGTAAAATATAATTTATATTTTTTTGCTGTAACTTTAAGAAATTATAATCAAATAAATATACTAACTATAAGTTTTTTTCTCAATTAAACATATATCAATTTACGTTACTTAATTATTTTATGTAATCATCTAATAAAATAGATAGATATATACAAAAACTAATTACTTTGAAAATATATATTTTATTGTTTCAATTATTTTTTTAAGAAAAAATATTACTTTTTCTAGTATCAAGATTATTTATATGAACTTTTTTTATGAAAATACATTATATACAAATATTGTTTTCTTCTAAGAAGATAGAGATATAAAGTATAATTACTTAAAAAGTATAATTTATGTTATTTAAAAATATATTTAAGTTAAATATTACTATTTTGTAAACTTTCTTTTTTTATGAAACCATATTATATATATACTTATTTTTCGTTTTTAAATAGTTTTGTAAATTTTAGAAATATTTCCTTTTTGTTTTATATTGTTATTTGGAAGATTTTAAAAAGTAAATAAAAATATTTAAAAATATTTTTAATTTATTAGGAGTATCATAGTAATCAACCAGCGTGAGAGTTAACGTGAGCGCGACACCTAAGAAATTGACTTCTCAAATAATATTATAGAGATTATTAACTATATATTATATCTAATCAATTATTTTATATTATCAGATAAAATATCTAAAAAGATATTCTTAAGTATCTTTTCCTAAAATTATATTTTAATAATATTTTTTTTAATATTTTTATTGAAAATGTAAGTATACATTTATTTTTAATATTTACTTTTAAAGAATAAAAGTCAGAATTAATATTAATGATAATTAAAAAGAATACTAATTCATTTTTCATTTCTATAATAAAAAATAAAATTTCTATAATATTTATATATACATAATTTCTATTCATAATTAAATTACTACACCAAACAATAAATATAGAGTAACTTAATCCATTTATTAACTATTTTATAGATTATAAAATAACAGAATAAAATATATTCATA
Source organism: Eruca vesicaria subsp. sativa (assembly GCA_932364175.1). Classification (NCBI taxonomy): domain Eukaryota; kingdom Viridiplantae; phylum Streptophyta; class Magnoliopsida; order Brassicales; family Brassicaceae; genus Eruca; species Eruca vesicaria. The sequence continues at coordinate 49,106 of CAKOAT010499599.1, forward strand.
AATTTTACAACATGATTCAAATTATTAAAACAATATGAAATTACACTATATAAACTAATAAATCATTTTATAAGTTACTATACATATTTAAATTAAAATATGAAAAATAATTTAATATATTTATCAAGTATGAGAATAGTAGAATGACAATAGTTAATTTGTATAATAATGCTGAGAAAAATATAATAATAAAATAAATATCTACCAATGTAAAAAATAAAAAGTGTATTATAATTTAAAGATATAAAATATAAGTAAAATTGATATGAAGTAGGTTATATCAATGAATGATCTTATATTAATAAAATTAAATTCATGTAAATATTAATTTAATTATATATATTTAAAAACAATTTTTTTTATAAAAGATACATATGTATAAATTGCAAATTTTCAGTAAATAAGTTTTTGAACAAAAATCCATTTCGCGCTTTAAAGTGTGGGTTAAAATCTAATAATAAACATTATTATTAGATATATAGTAAAAATATATAACAAAATGAAATTAATAAATATGAATAATTAAATTAAATTCAAAATTTTAAATAAACCAAAAACAAAACATCGAAAATTATAATAACATGTGAAAAATAAAAGCAAACCAAATAAAAAAACAAACAGTTATATTTATTCAAAACTTAAATCAGTAAATTGTAGTAACTATATACGAATCGTTGATGCTCAAATCTATTTCTATTTTTAGCATGCATCCTCTCAGATATTGATCACTTACGCTTACAACAAAATGATATATTATTTTGACTAAAAATTTGTATGGCTAACTTTTGTAAAGTTAAAGCATCACATTCATAATATATCTACCATTCATCTAAACATTCATAAATTAGAATACTTTAAATATGAAAATTAAAGTCAAATTGTATTACATAATGGATCATTCAAAGGTTCAACCGGTAGCCGGATCCCAGGTTTTAACGATTTTTTGTTGTTTTATAGAATTTTTAAATAATGATTTTTATTAAAAAAAACAAACCAAATTACATATAAAATCATCGATTTTGTCGGTTTAACAACAAATATGGGTCGTATTTCAAAACACTGAATATAATGTTTCATGTGTCACATTTAAATTTAGATACATAATCAAAAATACAAATTTATATCACATAAATTTGGTTTCTTTCGAAAAAAATCTTGTGCTTTGAAAACGCATATCAAATTAAATAACACACATGAAAAATGTTGTGACTTTTATTTTAATAAATAAGATACTACATATATATAATCTAATCATTTGAGGAAAAGAAAAGAGCAACTATCCCTTATATATTAAAAGACAAGCACTTTGCATTAAATGCGTTCACATTGAATTATAGACAATGTTGACGTGTCACTTCAAGAATGTTTCTCACAAAAAATATTGCCAAATTCATAAAACAGATTTTCTAACTTTCCATATTACGTGTCTTGACATATAAAGATTTTTTAATGGTTTCTTACACTTCTCTTGCGATGATTCATCTGTAACAAAGAGACCAACTACGCCATGTGATCCTCGAAAAGATCGAGATGAGTATATCGAAGAATTTATCCCTCATGGAGGAAATAGTCGTCCAGAGACTTTGCGAGACAAAGACGAGGAACTCGAGATGAAAAACCTCGAGTAATGAATTGGAGGTTTGTATCGAACATATAACAATGAAAGCTGAGGCATGACAAAAACGTCGAAAGTACATCGTGAAGTTGATCGCTGCTCTCAACTACAATCTGGAGCGAGCTCATATATGGATGACACGGCTTCTTGATTGACGATGACGTTAAGATGACGTAAAACAATGGGAGAAACAGTAAAACAGTGACCTTAATGAGTGTATGTTGTTGTTGCCAAGTAAGGATATGTGTTTGTGTAAGGTTTGTGAGAGGAAGCTTAGCTATTATCTCTTGTGTCAATCTTCGACGAAACAAATAACTGAAAAATGTTTGTAATGTCACCATTATTCATAGGACCTGAGCTTTTTAGATAACAAAACCACTAACTCCGTCATTCTTGCAAATCTTCAGTTTCAACACAACAAAAACTGACTAAGTCCACCATTCTTTAGATAACCGCGAGTCTCTAAATGTATTATCGTTTACGAATTTTATAATTTTCCTTTACAAATTTTATAATTCCTAAAGGAAAATTATAAAATTCGTAAAGGAAAATTATAAAATTCGCCAAGACTGCATTTTCTAACGATCTTAACACGGATTGCAGGGAATTGAATCGTAGATTCAACTCACTCAAAGAGATGAAATTAAACAAGTAGATATAAGGAGTTCTCTGTTACTGGCATGAAGATGATGATGTCTCTTCCTTTCTTCCTCTTATAAGGGATTTGTGACACTATAATCTATATAGGGGATGTACCAAAGCTGAAAGAAGTAGTAAATATTGGAATGTTTACGAAGAATAGTTTACGAGAAAGCATGATCCCTAACGATCATCGTCTTCACAAAGAAACCTATTTGACGTATCTTTACTGGAAATATATATAATCCAAGTTTCTTGTACCAAGCATGAAGTTTCCAATATGAATTTTACGTAGTTTGTTTAAACCGAGAACTCCTTTTTTATAATATTTGGTTAAACCATTTGGTTTCGACTACTCTGATATTGAATCCACTACTCGAATAGAACCGTTGGTTTCGACTACTCTGATATTGAATTGAGACGGTTAATGTTTTCTTGGCCGATTCCCAGAATTTGAGTGTTTGGCAAGGTTTATTAATGATGATAGGATATTTTCATTTATTTTAAAAGTTTGGTTTATGGAAATATTGACATTCTTGTGGTCGAAGTAAATTACTGACCAATGCAAAGATATTTACATTTAATTATCTTGTGGTCGAAGTCCATTAGGTTTATTATCCCCTATATAATAAACGTTTGTTCTCATTATTAGGACTCATAACCTAAACGGAAACCTAGACATTTTTCACTCATCTTTCTGTAATGGCTGCGATTACTGCTGTGTCAGATTTGAAACCGTTCAAGTCTATGTGGAAGATTATGGTGAAGATCATTCGTTTGTGGAAGCAGTATTCTGCAGCCAGTGGAGAAACAATTGAGATGGTTCTAATCGATGAGAACGTAAGCATCCTTTACTCTTCACGTTAGTAATATTTAGTATGTTTAATGTGTCTATCCAATTTTTGACTATATTTATTGGTTTTTGTAGGGTGTTAAGATTAATGCTACTGTGAAAAAAGATCTGGTTAATCAGTTCGATTCATTTCTTTCACAAGGAAGTTCAAAGATACTCATCAACTTTTCACTGAACCATTCTTGTGGATCGTACCGAACAACCATACATCCATACAGAATTGGCTTTCTGTCGACAACACGCGTGAGGAATTGTGATGATTTGCCCAATGCTCTAACTGGTTTTGAACCAGTCAACTACATGGACATTCTTGATGATACACTCAGTACGGACTATTTGGTTGGTAAGTTATATAATTCTGGTGGTTTCCTTTAATATATGATGTGTATAGTCAATGATATAACTCATATATTTCTGTCTCAGATGTCATAGGTCAGATTGTTAACGTGACTCCTATTGAAGTTGTATCAGCTAATGGTAAAGAGACTCATAAACTGACGGTGGAGCTTCGTAATGAAAAGTATGCCTCTCTTTATATTGTCTGATTATTTATGCTAGAACACGTGATGACAATGATCTAAGATATACATGTTTGTAAATGATTTTAGGGATGAACGTCTGCCTCTGGTGTTGTGGGGTACCTTTGCAACTGAAATAAGTGATGGCATTGAAGAACGTGGTAAGAATTCAATCATTTGTGTGGTGAGGTTTGGGAAAATTAAAGTTTGGAAAGGTATTTTAGCTCATTCCTATTATTCATTTGTTTCAGTATTGAAGATTACATTTTAATCGTCTTCGTTGATCCTTTACCATTCCATTTTTCAACTGCAGACGAGCGTAGTGTGTCTAATGCGTATAACGTTTCAGAGGTTGAACTTAATTCACTTATGGCTGAAGTGGATGCCTTTGCGTCATTGTAAGTTTACTCACTTTTTATAGTTCAGATTTATAATTAATTAGCTTTCATCATCAATGTCTTAATGTTCTATAATTTTGTTTTTTTTGACTTCTACAGATTGTCGAAAGATGAAATTGCATTGGAAATTGTTCAAGCTAAGCCAGTTGCTTTGACTAATGGGGTTGGGGATAAAAATGACTTTCTAGTCAACACTCCTAGGAAGACCATATCTCAGTTGCTTGAATTCAATCAGGTTCGTTGCTACTTTTGAAATCTTCAAATTGCAGTAAGCACAAGTTGGTTCTATAAAGCTGTGTAGTATATATAATAAAAACTTTGTTCTTCCTCATATAATGAAATTCATGTCTTTGCAGGATTCCAATTATCGATTTCTGAAGTTTGAAGTTATTCTATCTAATTATTGATTGAAGTTGTTTTTATATAATACCTATTTATATTTGGGGGAATTGCCAAAACCAACTCAAATATTCATTTTAACCCTAAAGGTGTACCCCATGTTCAATCAATTGCAAACCCAACCTAAATGGGTGTTAAAATTACTATTTAACCCTTATGAACAAACAAAAAACGTGGAATATAATTTACGATTCTGTCCTTCGTAGGTCTACACTTTAAGAAACAAGTCTACAACTAGGTAGACTTACATTAACGTCTACTGTGTAGACTAATGTAGACTTATTATTTAGTCTACATTTTAATTAATCAAATAATTTAATTTTAAAAATGTAGAAAAAATGTTTTTGGTAAATTTTTTAATAAGTCATCAATTTAAATGTTAGTATGAGGTATATAAATTAAATTCTCATATAATTGAACAATTTAAAAGAATGTATATTGATTTGAGAACTATGTGGTAGAAAATGTTAATGGTTTAGCAACCAAAGGTTCTAACATGTTATGTCTTTTAGAGTTAGATTCTTAGGGTTAGATTCTAGATTTAGAATTATTTTGTTTTAATAGTTCAAAATTGCATATTTAATGTTAAGTAGTTTATATTTCGTATATATGATATTTGGTACAATGATTAAGATTTTTTTTTATAATCAATCAAACGTTTAGGGTTTGAGATTTGGGGTTTAGGGTTTGAGATTTCTGGTTTAGGGTATAGTAGACTTACAGTTAAGTCTACTTATATATAGATGTCTATTTCAGTCTACGTTAATTTGTGTTTACCAAAATAAATTATTTTAAAATTAAAATTATTTAAGCGGGAAGTGAAAATGAATTTTGGAGCCTATTTTTCCATATTGGCGCCAATATTTAGGGTATAGTAGACTTACAATAAAGTCTACTTATATGTAGACGTCTATTTCAGTCTACATTAATTTGCGTTTATAAAAAAAAAAATTTAAAATTAGAATTAACTAAGCAGAAAGGGAAAATGAATTTTGGAGCCTATTTTTTTCTATTGGCGCCAATACTTACGGTAAAGTCTACTTCGATAGTAGACGTAATTTTTAGTCTACTATAATTGGTGATTACAAAAAAACATTATTTTAAAATTAAATTTATTTATTTATGAATTAAAATGTGAATTAAATTTTATCAACAAAAAATATATACTAAGTCTACTAAATATATAATGAAAATAAAAATTTTAGACTATATATTATAAACTATTTAAACAATAAAGAAAAATATTATAGTAGACTTCTTTGGAAGTCTACCTAACCTAAAATTTTAACCAAAATAAATTTAACCAAACCAAAATTAAACCAAAGAGTTTTAACCTAATTTTTCTTGACATATAAATACTCTTTCTTATTAAAAAAAGAAGAGCAAAAAAAAACAAGTTTAGCCCACGACACTCTAAAAAGCAACGAACCCTAGTAGACTCCTCGCCGCCGTATCTCGTTTTCTGCTCCGGCGGTTAGTGCTCATCACCGCCACCGGGAGCGGCCCCATTTCTCCTCTCTTTAGGTCTCTCTTGCTTTGATTTCGGCAACTTGTCACCGTTTTTAGTTTGGTTTCAGATCTGGGTTACGAAGAAATCCGGTGTCTATGGTGTCGGATCTTGTTCGTGTGTTGCTTGGATGGAGAATCGGTGCGTGTTGGGCCTGTCGGACAGGTGCGATGGTCATTAGCTTATCCAGCTTGTTCTGGTTCTGTTGAAGATGGATCTATGGTAGAGCTTGGCAGAAGATCAAAGGTTCTCTTTTTATATGTTCTTGTCTTGTAGAGGTTCTTTTTTCTTGCGTTGTTTCTGATTTGCTTTTTCTTCTTCTTTTGGACAGAACATGTAACAACGAAAACTGCTGTGCAGATTAGAAGCCATGCTCAGAAATTCTTCTCCAAGGTAACTCTCCTGTCAGACAAGTTTCTGCTTCTTACGTTTGCCAAAACATAGGTTGCGTACTAGTAGTGAGTGAGTACTAAGTCTATAATATTTAGCTAGAGAAACAATGATATATTAGGTAACACAGAGCACTATATTTAGAGAGTGTAATAGTTTTATGCTTGTATTCAATTTGTTCATGCTGCTGTTAGTATTGGCATAACAATAGAACATGAGGTATGAGTTTAGTAGTTTAGTGGAGAAGTAAGATATAGTGATGTAATTATAAGTGGTGGTTTTGGTTGGTTTTTTAGGTGAGGATTCATAACTTCTTGAAGAGAACTAGGAAGAACGGTGGAGGGAACGTGTCAATAGTTTGATTCGTAAGAAAAGGATTATTGATGCTCTGAAAGTGGTGAAATGTGATGGTATCAAACCATGGGGCCGAGCTACACAAGCTAAGGTATGTTGCAACTTTATCCCTTTTGAGTGGAATTGACAATTTTGTGTTTGCAAAACCTGTCTTTATTGCTGGACTCATATCAATTTTTTCAGCTTGGAAGCCGTCTGCTAGAACTATTGATAGAAACAGCTTATGTGCAACCTCCACTGACCCATCTGGAGACTCTATACCCGAGTTTCGACCTGCATTCATACACAAGTTTAAAACCGTCACCAAATATCCAGGGTAATGCAAGAAAGCTGTTTTTTTTAATCTCAGTAAGTTTGCTTATCTTTGGAAATTTAAACTTTTAGGTCAAAGCTGGTGAGGAGATATGGAGTTATTGAGTGTGACTCGCTCCTCCTTGCAGGACTGGATAAATCTGTGAGTTAAAACGTCTCTTTGATTTAAAGCTAATTATGCCATTCATGAACTATTATATGATCTTTCATTGTTCTTTTCTCATGCAGGCTAAGCATATGTTAATTCCTTATGTTCCAATGTTGGTACCACCAAAGAGATGGAGAGGGTATGGTTTGATCAACTCTTTTTTCTTTGGCCAATGGTCAAACAAGGCCTCGGGTTCTCCTTTTGAAACCGATCTCTGGTGTTGAGTTTTGTTTATGTGTTAGTGTGTAGTCCTTAGATTGTTCTTCTGGTTTGATTTGTGGATTTGAGACTTTGATGGCTTGGGACTTTATTGGGTAGCATCTCCTGGTTTAAGCTTTTTTCTTTCTTTACTACTTCAGGTTTCTGAAGCTGATGTGAGAAACTTCTTTACTACAGTTCTAAAACGTTTTCTTTTATAAATGAACATGCAGATATTGCACTTAGGGCGCTCAGTTGCAGCGGGATGGTCGTTACTTCCATCTGTGTCATCATCTTTCCTCTTTGGGATTCTTGGAGCTTTTGCTTTTCAAAGTTGTTGGCTTCTCACAAGCTCTTTATTTTATTCAACGTTATATCAACATTGCTGAAAAGTCATTAGTCTATGAGTTAGAAATATTAGAATAGAAGAAGTAAAGACGTTAGGGTTATGTTTATATATGTATTCACAACAATATTTCCTCAAGAGAAGATTTTGCCGTACATTATCACATGTAAATGAAATAGAAATAACTAAGAAAAAAACGTTGAAGATAATAGAATGACATTTTAGTCTATTCATTCTTAAATTTTTAAAGAGGAATTGGATGGAGGAACAAAGAGACAATAAGTTCTTTTAGGTTTTGATCAGGATGACCAAATGCATCACCTTCCTTGTAAAACGAATCAATCGTACGTGCAATGTTGACGGGTCGCACCAGAATCTGTCGTGGCACAAATTTTGGAGAAACAAACTCTCTCCTTTCCGATTATCGACCTCAAACTCCCACAAAAAATCTTTCACTACTCATTCTCCGTATACAACAGGTAGTTGAACCATTTCCTGCAAAACAATACGGTTTACATAATTAGCAAACCAAAATTTCATGTTTGATAAAATTATATCATAGACTTACAAGTACGTCTACAAATTTTAAGCTAACAACATAGACAAACAAAAAATTTGATAACTTCCTAATTATAACATATTATCTTCTGAAAATCATTCAAGACACTTATGATTAACTAACACACTTTCATAAAAAAAAGTTTTGAAAAAACTTAATGAATAATACACAAATCCACTTTTGATAGATTTTACATGGTAGACTACATATTCAGTCTACAGACGTGTAGACGTTTTATTCAGTTTACAGGTTGTAGATTGAACATTAGGTCTACGTTTAGGTTGGTTTCTGCAATTGCCAAATTCACAGGTTACTTTCTGTATTTGAAAAAAAATTTGATTTTATACGAGTAGACTTACTTTTTAGTCTACATTTTTAAAAATGTTAGTTTTGCAATTGACCAGAATTCGTTCAGAGTTTGACTTTTAGAAGTAGACCTATTATGCAGTCTACATTTTTAAATTTGTTTGAAAGAGGTTAGTTTTGCAATTGACCAAAGTTGACTTTCTACGAGTAGACAAAACTAAATGTCTACGTAACTGTAGACTGCAGTAAAAGTCTACATTATAACCCGACAGGTTAGTTTTGCAATTGACCAAAATAAAATAGTAGACTTCTTATGGAGTCTACTTTTTTTCTAAGTTTTGTAGACTGCATATGAAGTCTACACGTAAAGTAAGTTTTAGTCAGCTTCTAAATATTTTAGTCAAATACAAAAGAAACCTATTCAACGAAGTCAAAGTTTTGGTCAAATGCAAAACTAACCTTCCGTAGACTTACCTAGCAGTCTACAAAGTGTAGACCTCCACGAAAGTCTACTATGGTAAGTCAAAATTTTGGTCAAATGCAAATCTAGCCTGTTTTATGTAGATTTCTTAGTAAGTCTACCATTTTTTTTGTTTTTGGTTTCAAAGGTAAAGACGTTGACGTACTTGTAGGTCTACATTACAAAAACAATTATTTTGGTCAATTACAAAAGTAACATGTGCGTTGACAAGTAGACTATATCGTAAGTCTACACGTATGTGTAGACATATAATATAGTTTACTTTCGCGATACAGATCAGAGATATGACGAAAAACATGTAAATAGTTACCTTGACACCGGTTTAAAGCTTGTTTCCAAGCTTTTCCACCGTCCAGAATCCAAATATGAGCAAAAGAAGCAACCTTTACGATTCACTTGTGGATAAAATCAAAACTATGAAGTTTGTGTTTATGAAAATGAGAGTTATGAGGATTGTTTAGATGAAAATAGAGAGGAAATGAGAGGAAATGAAGNTTGTTTCCAAGCTTTTCCACCGTCCAGAATCCAAATATGAGCAAAAGAAGCAACCTTTACGATTCACTTGTGGATAAAATCAAAACTATGAAGTTTGTGTTTATGAAAATGAGAGTTATGAGGATTGTTTAGATGAAAATAGAGAGGAAATGAGAGGAAATGAAGTATTGTTTGTTTAGAAAGTGAAATAAGTGGTTGACAATTCATAAACACAAGCTTAAAGAGCTCATCAATGGTGGTTTTGGGTGGTTGCAAATATTGATGACAATGGCATTATGGTAAATAAGGAGAAATGTTTAGGGTGTGATATGTTTTTAATAATTTTCAAAAATAATATCAGATTTAAAAACAATGGCAATTTGGTAAATATGTGGAAACATGAGGAGAGTTTAGGTTTTTTAAGAGTGAATAGTAATGACAAAAAAACAGATGTTGGTTTTGTGTTTGACTTGAATTTTTGGGTTGGTTTTGCAAAACCCCCTTTATATTTAGACCATTCTTTGTTTTTGGAAGAATGAGATTATGCATCTTTATTATAATAAAATTGAGTTTATTTTATTTATATTAGATTTCTCTATCTTACTTAACCTAGAGACTTACCACAGTGAAGAGGAGTTTTAGCAGTATTTGAGTAGTTTTGTTTAGAATACTTGGAGTACTTATATAAAACAGAGGCACTAGATATATAAAAAAATTTGATTGAATTATAATTTCACATTCATTTGAAATAAATTACAATATTTTTAAAATGTCTTTACTATTGCATTATATAAATGGATGCCGAAATTAAGAAAAATGCTATAAAATAATAGTTTAAAAATTAGATAATGGAGGTATTACGAAATTAAATAGTAGAGAAGAGTAAATAAGTGTATTTTATTTGGATAATAATATTTAATGAAATATTGTTTAATGAATTCTTTATTTATATTTTACAATAAATTTGATTTGATATAAGATGACACTAAATAATTAATTTAGTCATTGTGTTATCACCATTAAATCAAAATCGCAATTTAACCAAAAAAACAATAATTAAAATATAGATATATAATTGGACGATATTATAACCCGAAAAAACCAATCCAAAACAAACTAATATGCAAATAAAACAGATATAATGTCTTCTTATCTTCAAAAATACAACAAATTTAATCATCTCATCCCGCTCAAGGCGCGGGTCTAATCCTAGTATCTATATTATAAGAAGGAGTTTAAATAAATCTACCTATGAAAGTTGTTTGGACTCTTTCCTTTTTAATTTTTTGGACTTCCCCTTTATTTTCTCTAACCATAGAACATTATTATTAATGACCATATTAATAGCAACTAAAACAATATTATTCTCCCCATAACTATATTAATGTATCTTACTAACAATTTAATACCTGATAGAATTTTTTATTTTGTTAAACGAAAACTATATGATGATTTCAATATGAACATTTTAACTCTTAATATAATTTTTTCAATATCAAAGATAACCTCTAACTCATGTTTATTTATATGTTACTATTATTAATTAGACATTTAAAAAAATTTGGCTTGAGTCGGTTCTTTTCGGATCCGACTAGGTTCATATCCAAATTAAAAAAGCTGTAAAATATGTGATTTTTGGATACATAAAACTTATACAGTTCAACTTGATTCAGGAATTTAGGATCCGGAAAAAATTTGAAGTATCTGAAAACCCAAATTTTATCTGAAATATGACCAAGAGAAATAAAAACTACCAAAATTTTATTTGGATGCCACTATTATATTTCTAAAAACTGAAATTTTATTCGAAACCAAAAATTATTACCAAAAATCTGAACTCAACACTTAAAAAATATATGTAATATCGAAAACATATTTGAAATAACGAAATATACCTAATATACTCAAAATATTTTGGGTATTTTAGATGTCTGATTGGGCCTCAAATAGAAATTAAACTCGAATAGAGATCCATTGATCCAGAAAAATACCCAATATGTTTTTAACACGGACCCAACCGAACTGAACATGTATTATTGAATCGCTTTCGATTCAATTCTTTGAGTCTGAGTAAAATATTGAGGCCCAAAACTCTAAGAGAGAGAGAGAGAGTTACATAAAAACGTACATACAAAATCTCAAATACATTAATTCATAATTTATATATATATATTTTATAAAAAAATCTTTTGCTTCTATATAATACAACTTTGTAAACTAATATTGTAAAACAAACCAAAAATTTGTTTATATTTCAAAAAAAAACTGCGTTTTCAAAGCGTATATCAAAATATAGATATAATATATAGTGCAAAAATTACAAATAACACAAATGTTTAATCAAATTTTCCGTACACAAATTTATTCTTATGCAAGTCAAATATATATATTGATATGTCAAAAATATATTTTCAATGGTTTAATAACGGTCTTGCATATTTTTTTAAAGGTATTTTTGCCATATTCGTTTTATTATATCCTACCGTTATTATATACGAGTAAATGGATCTATCTGTACGACCACAAGTCTGACTCAGATATGAAAATATAATGAAAACATTCGTTTAGACGAATAACAATAATAGAACAATTTTAAAATAATATATATATATAATAGTTATAATTCATTTAATATTTGTCTTTACGGTCAACAAAAAATATCCGCGCGGATCAAAATCTAGTTACTAGTATTAAAAGAGTATCTTATGTTATAAAAATAGAAAATGATAGACATTTTCAAAAAACAAACTCCACTAAAATCTATAAAACACCACATCATTTGTTTATTTAAATAGAGTGGGCACAAATCAAATATTCAGGTTGAAGGTATTCGTAATTCGTTTAATTTTGTATGAATAATCAATAATCTGATGTGATTTAATCTGTAGCAATCCAGATATTTGGTTACCTGGATATCCACCATTTTTTATGGATTTAACTGGATATCTGATCCAATCAATAGAAATAAAAATAAATAAATAATCTAAAATCAATATTAAATAACATTATTTTATTAAAAACATAATAAATTATTAACTTTTAAAGTAATAATAACTAATATAATACTTTAATAAATTAAATATTGTAAAACTTATATAAGATTTTATATTTGTATAAGCTATATATATATATATATATATATTTCATTATTTATATGCATATATTAGATCGAATTCGACATCCGTTCCTAAAACTATTAGTATTTTTGATTTATTTCGTTTCTTTATAGATATTGCATATTATGATTTTTTTTTTGTAGAGTTATGGATATTCAAAGTTTTTCATTCGAACCAAAATTAATAACGAATCGAATCAAAATTTAAAGATATTTTACTGAGTCCTATTTCCATTTGATTTAAATCTTTCAAAGTTTTCAAATGTAATAGTATAAATAAATTGTTTAAATTTTTTAAAAAAGTATATAAATTTTTAATAGTATATATAATTTTATATTTTTCTTCTAAATTATTTAAATTAAATATTTAAAATAAAGTACATATTTTAAGTAAATTATAGTTAACTATATATGATATTTTGTTAAGCCTCATTTCCAGTTGATTTAAATCTTTAAAAGTTTTCAAATTTAATAGTATAAATAAATTGTATTAGTGTTTCTAAAAGTATATAAATTTAATAGTATAAATAAGTTATATTTTTTCTTCGAAATTATTTAAATTAAATATTTAAAATAAACTACATATTGAAGTAAATTATTATTTATGATATTTAAATTTATTGTATAAATTAGTTATATCCACTCTGCTTTTAATAGATGACATTTTAAAGACAAAGCTATTTAAATTACATATTGTTTTCAAATTTTAAATATCAAATTTCAATTTAAAATTTATTAAATTTATGTTATATAATTTTTTATATTCTGTATTTTATTTTTGAGAGATTACTTAAAATAGTCTAAGTCGACTTCTACTTTTCAAAAATAGCCTAACATTTGGATTTGATGGTTTAGTGATTATTGTTTTGGGTTTACTATTTAGGGGGTGAGAATTTATAACTTTATCAATGTTTTATAAATTATTTTAAAACATTTATAAATAAATTATGATAGTTAATTAATTTATTTTTTATTAAAAATTTAAGGTATTCATGAAAATAATTATATTTTAAGAATAATTTTGAAAATAGTATAAAACAGTAACACTGAAATTATACTTTTATCTTTTCTATTGGTTGCAGTGTGATTAATTTTATAACTAATGATGTTTTCTTAGAAAACTTTACAAAACAATATTTTGTACTAATCTCTGTACATAACTCGAAAAAGTCAAGTTTGTTGTGAGTCATTATAAACGATGTCAACCAGGATGGGAATATTGATAAAAGCTGTTATGTTTGTGAGCTTTTAAGCGTTTCTGATAATAGATCTTTTAGCTTTCAACTCTCTCGTTCAATCAGCATTTCTCATTTACTCGCTTTAATCTCCAATGATGTCTCTCACGCCGAAGAAGTAGAAGCTTCCCCTGTCCTCTCATATGATCATTTTGGGTTTTCATTTCCATCTTCAGGAAATTTGACTTACCGCAGAAACAAAAACAGAAATGAAAATCTACTTTTCACAATGACTCGTATGACTAAGATCAGACATTTGCATGAAAACTACAATCTTGCCAAAGAAAACAACACTGATACACTCATTTGTTGATAACCATGAAATGATAGCTCGAGACTTGAAGCAGAGTTTTCAGGATAAACCTGTCCAAAATTCAGGATCTTTCGGATTTAATAAGATATTTAAAAAGAAAAAGAAACGGTACATGCCAGAGTTTTGTTCTCATGTCTTTTATCCTCCTGGTGAAACTTGTTGTTAGATGAAAGACTGTCATAAAGGCATTGAGATACCTGCAGTTTCATAATATAAAATGTTACCGTTATAGGGACATTGCGCTAAGCAAACAACATGTCCATTTCAAACAAAGCGTCCAATACTAATAAACCAATTACTAATTTCTACGAGTATGCCAAAGTAATATTAAACAGGGAACCATGAAGCTCTAAAGCTGCTACTAAATGTAAGCCATAAGCCAATGAAGACCTCAATTTTCAACCACCACAAGTACAAAACTAAGAATTTTAAAATAGGCAAAAACTAACTCGGGTAAGTAAAATAGAAACCATGGATGATGGGAGCCAAGTTCATCAGATTCACCAAAGACAACATATACTATGTACTCTCCTTATCAAGAACTGATAAACATGGTCCAAAATTAAAGTATAATGACGCCTTGATGCCACCATAAAACACCCACCAAATGTCTAAGCAATGACACACGAAGAAAGAATTGCAACACGGAGAAACAAGAGAACGTGAATCTTCTTCATACACAAAATGTAACAATTCATCACTCTTCAAATGCAATAGGAACACCAACATAGATACAAAGGACAAACCTTGAGGAACTAAACACCAGCTCATTGATTCAGCAGACAAACTTGATACCAATCTAGCAGATGCTACAGCACTGTGTAGCGGAAACAGCGACACACAGCTACTCAGTTCCACTGGTAATCTGTTACAAATCAAATCCAAAACCTTAAATTCGCAGCTGTAACACCATTACATTTCAAAAAAGGTTGACCCTTTTGTGCTTATACCAACGAAACTAAAGAAACCTTATAGATGAATGCGTTTAAAAACCAAATTCAAAAATGTTAAATTCGCAGCTTAACTAAGATTATGACCAAACCAGAGTTTGATTAGCATCACATTTGACAAAAAGGTTGACCCTTTTTGTAGTAATATCAAAGAAGATGGGTTTTGCTCCATCCAACACTGACCTAAACGATCGATTGATACGGGAAGTGGGTGAGGATGGTAAAGAAGATTTAATGGGAGAGGGTATGGGCGAGGCCTGGACATTCGTCTTGCTAAGCCTCTGTGTTAAAGAGTGTATCTTTGATGATAATCTACAGACTTTAGAGGACGCCATCGGAAGAAGGAGTGAGGAGCAAAATCAGATTTGAGATCGGACTTGACTTTTTAGGGTTTAAGATTGCTGGAGGCTAATTACGGGTCGGGTCAACCCAATGGATGAACTATCCAAAATAATTCGTATCAAATATTAACCAGAACAAAAGTTATGAGGTTATTAATTTAGTAACTTGGTGGCGATAAAGTAATAATAATAACATGTTTCAAAAGTAACTTGGTAATTTAGTAAAACATGTTTCAGAAATTATATGGTCTCATTACTATATTTGTAAATAATAATTGGTAAATAGTTCATATATAAATTATTATAAACTGTTTTATACCATATAATATGTTTATTACTAGAAAATATATATTTAATAAATTTACTGAAATAATACTTAACTATATGTTAAGTTATATATTTAATTGAAAATATACTTCTTTAAAACTTTAAATTTATTAATAACTGAATTAATTTTCAAAATATAAATTTAATATTTAGATAAGATTATTTCATATTATTAAATAAAAGAACAAATAACTGTATAATTTTTAATGTTTTTATATATTTTAGATGCTAATGATCTATTAAAAATTTCGTATGAAAGTATTAATCAAATAACAATTGAAGAATAGTTGCAATTTTTAAATACTAATATAGATGATTTTCTTTTTTTAGGTGACTAAATAATAAAGAGGATGATGTTTTTGTAAAATGTTATACTGATCAAAGTCTAACTTATAATGTGTACATTTGATCTATGGCATGGTAAATTGCTCAAGTAGACAGCCGCTACTAAAATTCAGTGTTGGTAGTCACTAAAAGGAGTATAACTCAACAACTAGGACCTAAAATGCTTAATTGAGAAGCCTTCTTTTCAAGTAACTTATCTGAAACTGACATCGAGGATCTCACTTCAACTTGCGGCTTACTAGGTGGTTCATTCCGTATAAGGTATTTAGGATTGCCACTTCATACCAAGAAGCTCTTAATCACTAATTTTGAAACTCTCCTGCTCCAAATCCAAGCAAAAATCAGTTCATGTACTCCAAATCCTTATCTTTTACTGGCATAAAATTTTTAATATCCAAAGTCATTGGAGGGATTACAAACTTCTGGAATGGAGCATTTATCTTACCTAAAGAATGCATCATCCAAATTGATAAAATGTGCAATGCCTTCTTGTGGAAACGCACTCTAGAAGGCAAGTATGTGGCTCAGGTTGCATAGGAAAAAGTCTCATCGCCGAAGCATAATGGAGGACTTGATTTTCGGAAGCTTGGTCTTTGGAATCGTACTTGCACTATCAAACAATTCTGGATTTTACTCTTTCGACCTGAATCAATATGGATATCTTGGATTCAAGACAATGTGAGAAAAAATGAAAGTCTTTGGATGATCAAGCCACGACAGAGCTCGACCTGGATATTCAAAAAGATTCTTGAAGATCGAACTGCGCTTAAATGGATCAGGGTCACGCCAAGTAATGGAACTGGTGTCAACTTCTGGCTAGACCCCTGGACTCAGTTTGGTCAGCTAAGCACGTTCACCGGCCCCCAAGGTCTCCGACAAGCTGGAATCTCGCTCACCACCTCAGTTGCAAACCTTTGGATCAACGGTGAGTGGTCCTTTCGTCATGCTCGTTCTCATCAGATGGAAGAAGTTCTGATCTACCTCACTACTGTCGCTCTTACATCAGACCCAAGCCATACTCAATGTATTGTGAAAGATAACCCCAAAACGTCATTCTCTTCATCGACTGTTTATAACTCCTTCTTCGAGCACACTCCAAGCATTCCTTGGCATCCGATAATCTAGACTAAGAAGGTATCCCTAAGCATAACTCCCTAGCATGGCTAATGTTACTCAATCGGAGCCATACTCGGGATCGGCTCTTAGCCCGGGGCTTTCAAACCGACTCCCTCTGCCTCCGCTGCAGTCAGAATAATGAATCGCGAAATCATCTCTATTTCGAGTGCCCTTTCTCTGGCGCCATCTGGAATCACTTTGCTTCTCAGAATCGCAGCGACCTCTAAAACCTAGGATGATGTTACTCAGTCTTTTTGTGCCTCCCGGCTCAGAACATCACATAACCTCTCAGTTCTCTTATGGCAAGCAACAATCTATAAAGTATGGTGGGAAAGAATTGGGAGGCTCCACAGATGGAATCACTGTTCATTGGATCTAATTTGGAAGAAGATCAAAAGCTTAATCAAGAACAAAATCTCTTCCCTAAGACCAGAAAGCAACTTAACGACAAGTTCTCTCATGCAACTATGCTTCTCTCTCTTCAACGGAACTAGTTAGATCACAACTAGATTTCCTCTATCCGACGATCCCCTTCCTATCGTTACTTCTTCTTCTCTTGTTGGGACTCAATTTAATCGGGGCTGGACTACACATGTGACTATTTCTTCTTGGGTTTCCACGAGGGCTCTCTTTATATTGCTCTTTTGTTTCCTTAGTTTAAGATTATAAAGTTGGCTGTTGTAACCACTTTTGCTACTTCTCTTTAATATATGCAAGAAAATGTTTAAAAATGCTTAATTTGAAGCTTATAATATTAGTTAAATTAATGTTTATAAATTATAACAATACATTAAATATATATACTATTTTATACTATATATCACTATTCAAAAGATAATAATATTCATATCATTATATTTCATAAGATTTTATACTATAATAATTATTATAATTTCATAATTGTTTAAGTTGATTTTTTAAAAAGTTTCAATTATTTTAAAGGGTTTAACCATATAGGTGATTTCTAAGGGAATCTTAACCCTAACTTTATTTTTTACTCTAAAATGAAGTAGAATAAAAGATACTTCAACCCTACTCTATTTACATTCCGATATCGAGTTTACTATATAAATGAAATAATATATTTTTTGTTCATCACATTGGTTAAAAATAGAGTAAATTAGAATATTTTTATTTAATATTTTATTTTCCTTGTTTTGGAGAAAAGGATAGAGTTTTATGTTGGAGATGCTTTAGATCATCATTTAAAACGTTTTTAGAATATTATTACTAGAACTCTTCTCCAGCCCGATTTATTTTTGTAATTTTTTTTCATTTAATAAGCTTTATTAAAGAGTGTGACAAGACGATACTGATAACAGCCGTAACTATTCAGCATCCGGAGGCGACGGACTGGTCGGAAAAACTCAGCATCCAATGGCCCTGTGATGGTGACATGCCTCCTAAACTCTATCAATGACCCAATTCAAAATACATAGTAATAAATTCCTGTTATTTCATCATTTTAATTAATAATTTTTTTTGGTTTATCAAAACTATTTTCACCATTCACGATTATTCAAATTTGAAAGTAGATATTGAAGAATGAAGTGTTACGTGTTTGCTACTTTATAATTTAAATATTTTGAATTTTATACATATTGATATGTATATAGAAATATTAAAAAATATCTATATATATATATTGTATCGCCTTACACTTAATAATATTTAAATGAATGTTTTTTCTTTCCATAATAGTATTTTTCTGCTTCATGAAAAGTGTAATTTTGACATTTTTACATAAATAAGAAAATGATTAAAAATATATATATTTAATAAATACATTCAGTAATTGATATATATATATATATAATTATTTATAAATTAAAATATGTTTTAATTAATATTTAGTTTAAAATAGGTATAAATTTATTGAAATTCGAAATTGACATTCTTTGTATAACCAGAAAAAAATGACAAAATAACAGTTATAATAAAAAAAGAAGGAAAACTTATTTTAAACAATGATGGCTAAAATACTCCAACTTTTAAACCTTATTCTTATCTCAACCATTTAAATATTAAATAACAAATTCTAATGACTAAACACTAAATCTGTTTTTATGTCGGTTCAACACTTCCGGCTTGGCTCCCGGATCTAGAGGATAGTTACTTAGTTATTCTTTGTTGTAAAAAAGAAACACTAAATCTAAATATATTATAAACTTTTATTAAAAGAATATTAGAAATCTTTTTCCTTCTATTATTTTATAATAAAATATTGTTTTGGTGTTATTTGAATGTATTTTTCTAACAATAACGCACACATTGGTTTAAATTTCAAAATTTCAAGGATTTTAAATCACTGACTTTGTTCAAAAAGTAAAATAATAACTGACTGTGTTGACAAATAAAGAAGAAACTATAAAAGCTGATTTAACATTTTCGCGGGTTTTCTTCTTGTTTCTACCTGAGCAGCATTTATGCTGCCGGCTCTCTAGATTTTCTACACTGTCTTGTTTCCATCTCTATAAAAGTGCTTCTGATGTTAAAAGCAGAAAACTTTTCAAGTCAGACAAAACATAGCAACATCAATGCTTCAACTGAGATACTAATTAATAATCTTCTGTCTTCTTCAGTTGAAAATATTAATAAACATAGCGACACCATTGCTTGTTTTCATCTCGGTGAAATAGATGAATGCTTAACTTGGTGAGAAACAATAAATAATATTGTCCTTGTGATGCAGGTTGTACACTTGTACTAATGTATACAGATAATTTATATATCCGATTCTTGATGTTTTTGTGTACTCAAGAAACGATTTGATTGAATTTATTTATCTATTTCCACAGCTATATATTATTTTGCAAAATCTAGTCTAAAGTATAGTTATTTTGGCAGTTTCTTTAAATCTTCCGTTTCAAAAAATCATTTATATCATTCTCTAACTGTAGGTGTGTGACCTTGAAGTTTTGGAAGATTCTGTTGAAAGTAGACTGGAGCAGAGATATTTGATTTTTCATTTTGTTGCCCTTTCTCTTGTGGAAAGGGTTAGATCCATAAGTGGAAGAGGCTTCATTTCCTCTGTCTGTTTCTTGAGAAACATTGGCTCAGTGATTTGACAAAAAGGAGGATAGGTTAGAGTTATTGGAGAGAGAAAGAGGAAAAGTGTATCTTTGTAGATCCTTCGGAGATTAAAGATTTTATGAAAGCTTACAAGGAGTTTTGGATTCATATAGCTCCAAAAAGCTGGTGTGGAATCTCAAAAGAGGGTGTTTTTGGCTGAGGGATTTTTGTTTTGTGTTTTGAAGTTTATGTGATTCAATGGAACTGAGAGGTCTTGTCATGTCTATGAATTTTGTATCCATCTGCAACTCTAGCTGTTGGTTTATTTTGGTCTTTGTCTTGATGTCCAACTTGCCTTAATAATGCAATCATCATTACAAAATCTCTGAGAATTCATTTAGCAAACCAATATTCTTGGGAGAGTGAGAGGAATTTAGAGAGTTGTTCTGGCATTTGAGTCTTAAATGATAAGAGGAAAACAAGAGAAGAGACCAAGTTCCAATGGGACTGAGAAGGTTCTTGTTGCTGTTAAAGCATCTAGGGAGATTTCAAAAACAGCATTAGTTTGGGCTTTGACTCATATTGTTCATCCTGGAGACTGCATAACTCTTGTTGTTGTTGTCACTTCTCACAATGCTGGTACTACTTTCTCTTCTTTGGTACTAAGTCATGGAGATTTACTTAGCTCTGTTTTAATCCATTCTCTTGTTTGTTTAGGTCGAAAGCTTTGGACTCTCCCAAGGTTTGCTGGAGATTGTGCAAATGGTCATAGGAAATCACATTCTGATGCAATCCCTGAGTTAAAAACTGATCTCACTGATACTTGTTCCCAAATGATTCTCCAGCTACATGATGTCTATGACCCAAACAAGGTTACTAACTTAGCCCATTACCAAAACATTAATAAAAAAAGAAGTTATTCTCATGTTTGTTTCTTTGAAAGGTTAATGTCAGGATCAAGATTGTTTCTGCATCACCATGTGGAGCAGTTGCATCTGAGGCCAAGGAGTCACAAGCAACTTGGGTAGTTTTGGATAAGTAAGTATATAAATAATAATTTCATTCTTTAGTTATGTAGTTTCTACTCTCTCTTAGTCTCTTTGTGTGGTTGAAATGGTTCTTTTACAGGCACCTTAAGCACGAAGTGAAACGGTGCACTGATGAGCTACAATGTAACATTGTGGCGATAAAGCGTTCTCAGGCCAAAGTTATGCGGTTGAACTTGGTCGGTTCACCAACAACAAAAGATACAGTGAAAGAGAACAGAAGCAGGTCGTTAGGTTCTGCTGGAGCTGTAGTTACAACTTCTGTGAGCAGTCCTGAGGTTGGCACACCATTCACAGGTACAGAAGCTGGGACTTCATCAGTGGCTAGCTCTGACCTTGGAACATCATCGCCTATATTCACAGTGGAGGTGAAAAAGAATGATGCTAATGCTTCTCAAGTATCTACATTACTTGAGTTTGATGGAGGAGAAACCAAGCTTTCTTCTAGGAGTGACTTGGAGGAGATAAGAGGAGCAAGAAATGCTCCTCCTGTTCCACCTCCTCTCTGCTCTATTTGTCAGCACAAAGCACCTGTATTTGGAAAACCACCGAGGTTTTTCTCTTACAAAGAGTTAGAGATTGCAACAAAAGGGTTTTCACAGTCTAACTTCTTGGCAGAAGGAGGGTTTGGATCTGTTCATAGAGGTGTGTTACCAGAAGGCCAAATTGTAGCAGTAAAGCAACACAAACTAGCTAGTACTCAAGGAGATGTAGAGTTTTGCTCTGAAGTAGAGGTTTTGAGCTGTGCTCAGCACAGAAACGTGGTTATGTTAATAGGTTTCTGCATTGAACAAAGCAGAAGACTCTTGGTCTATGAATACATATGCAATGGATCATTAGACGCTCATCTATACGGTAAAACCTCTTAAACCAGAGTTCATGAGCTAGTTAACTTGACAAACACTTAACTCAATGTTCATTCAGGTCGCCATAAAGACACTTTGGAGTGGTCTGCAAGGAAGAAAATAGCGGTTGGAGCAGCTCGAGGTCTTAGATATCTTCATGAAGAGTGTAGAGTGGGCTGCATTGTTCACAGAGACTTAAGGCCTAACAATATACTAATCACTCATGACTACGAACCACTGGTAACAACAACAAAGTATACACTTTAGTTTCATAAAGTTGCTTGATTCTAGTTTCTTTTTGTGCCTGTAAGGTTGGAGATTTTGGTTTAGCACGGTGGCAGCCTGATGGAGAACTCGGTGTAGACACGCGTGTAATTGGAACTTTTGGGTAAAGACTAAAATCATTGTTCTCTATCTCAAGAGTTCTTTAACTAATACAATACTTACTATGTTTGGTTTTGTTCAGGTACTTAGCTCCAGAGTATACTCAAAGTGGACAAATCACAGAGAAAGCTGATGTTTACTCGTTTGGGGTTGTACTAATCGAGTTAATCACGGGTCGTAAAGCCATGGATATCTCCAGACCAAAAGGACAACAATGTTTAACTGAATGGGTAAAAACTGCAAACCTGAAAAGTTTTCTTGTCTTACAAGTTTCGTTAAGCTCATTTTAGGGTTTGGTGAGCAGGCTAGGTCTAGATTAAAAGAATATGCGGTTGAAGAGCTTGTTGATCCGAGGCTGGAGAAGAGATACTCAGAAACAGAAATTATCTGTATGATTCATACAGCTTCGTTGTGTATACGCAGAGATCCAGCTTTGCGTCCTCGGATGTCTCAGGTAAAGCAAATCAAACGCTCTTGAAACATGTTTTCATTCATTAGTCAAACACTCTTTCTCAAACACAGAGTATCTGTTTTTTTCTCTGTATGTTTGTTGAAGGTGTTGCGTTTGCTGGAAGGAGATATAGTAGTGAATGAGAGGTTTAGTGGAAGATTATCGATTGAGAGAAGTCAGAAATCAGTGAGATTTTTATGTATTAATGATAGTATTACGACTAAATAAAGTAATTAATCAACAAAACACATTATCAACAAACTGTTCTTATGTTTCTCAATCACACATAAGCACTTATGTTTTGTGTTTCCATTAAACAGATTATCAATTGAGAAGTCAGGGATTAGTGAGATAATAAACCGACAAAAAAACATTGTCAACAAACTCTTCTTATGTTTCTCAATCACACAAAACTACTTACGTTTTGTGTTTCCATTAGACACATCCTCTAATGGAAGATTATCGATTGAGAGAAGTCATAAATTAGTGAGATAATTAAGTACTAATGATGATATCAGCGACTAAAATAAAGAAACTAACCAACAAACTGTCTTTATGTTTCTCAACAACAACTACTTATGTTTTGTTGAGAAGACAGAGATTAGTGAGATAATTATGTACTAATGTTATGACTAAAATAAAGTAATTAACCGACAAAACACATTGTCAACAAACTGAACAGACTAAAAGAACTTTGGCATGTTTCAGACAGTAACATTACAAAAGAAGGAGCTGTGTTTGGTTTTATGACGAAGGGTATGACGTCAGCCCCGAATATTCACTCGCCGCCACAGCGTCCTCGTCGAGAAACAGATTATCACTCCTCCTAACCGCCGCGTGGACCACAACCAAAACGGCGGCGGTCAACATCGCTCCGAGAATATTCGCCGTCGCGTGCGTGAACAAAAGCATAACGATCGTCAAAACCGATAGAAAAATCATGACCGTTCGGTCGTCGATCTGGTGGCTGAAGACCACGAGAGGCTCGTCGCGGAGGAAGTAGAGGAAGATCCAGAAGACGACCAAGACGGCCAAGACGAGGAGCGATGTCGGGTGGTAGATGAGGCTCAGGAAGAGGATGACGAGGACGGCGATGGCGTAGTTGGCTCTGAAGTAGACGAGGTTGGTTTTGATCCTCGAGATCGCGTCGAAGAAGCCGTGGGGGAGGGATAGGGACTCACGGTCGAACATTAGTTTCCATGGGCGGCGCGTGGCGAGACCTGATTTGATACGGTGTTTGGCGCGTGAGATGTACTCGAGATCAATCGGCGGAGATGGATGAGACGACGTCGGGATGGTTCCGTAGTTCGTCATTTTCGTTCACGCGTCTCTCTGAGATTGCTGGAAAAGAAAAAGAAAATGCTTTAATTGCTCACACTCGCCCCTCTATGGATTAGGTAATGGTTTAGGCATTTATGTCATATATATAGATAAAATATCATAAAAGGTTGATAACATATCTAAACTAACTCATAAATGCTAACAAACTCTCTTCCATCCAAAAAAAAGAAAAAAGTTCCATATATAATTTTTCAAACTATTAGACAGTTAGGGGTGGGCGTTCGGGTACCCGTTCGGGTTCGGGTCGAGTATTTCGGGTTTTTGGGTATTTCGGTATTGGGGTATAGAATCCGTTCGGGTATTTTTACATATCGGGTCGGATTCGGATATTTTTAGTTCGGGTTCGCTTATTTCGGGTCGGGTTCGGATAATTAGATTTTGAAAGAAAATTTCAAATTCTTTACTACTTAAGTTTCATGTATTTAAAATTTAACTATTAATTTAACTGTTTTTAAAATGTTTAATAAGTTAGACGATTAATAATTTTGAAAATAAATTATTGAAAATGAAATTCATTATTTTGGTTGTTATTTTTGAATTTTGGATGCAAATATTATTTAAAATAGGAAATAAGAAGCTTAATATGCATTTTAAATGAGTAACAAAATTTTTTTTTTTACAATTATATGTATATTATCTGATCTTAAATTATACATAACATTAATATAAATATTTTTAATAAAATGAGATAAATAAACTAGGAATAAATAGGTATATATACATATGTTCGGTTATTTTCGGATACTCATTCGGGTTCAGATAATACCCGTTCGGGTTCGGATATCCAAACTCTCCTAACTCAATAAACATTAACACGAGTGATACACGACCCGAGGACCACGACCCGCCCGTCTACCAACTGTGATCCAAATAACAAAGAATATTATGTAACAACATAACCAGTTCAAAGAGGTGATGATTCAGTGGTTCAGATGATTCCAAGCAAATAGTTCCATTTTCTATTATAATGTTCCACAAGGGGATTCATCATCAAATACATTTCCGAGCTTAACAAGAGACAGAGCTACAAGACTGAATGTGTGAAAAAGAATGCAAGATAAAATGAAGGGAGTTCATACATTCATGCCTGTCCGTTAAGTTCAAGTAAAGCTTTGTGGGCTTCTTCTTTGGAAGAGAATGTGACATAAGCAAACCCTTTTGGTCTGCATCTGACTTTGTCCATCATCACATCCACTGAAGCAACAAACACTGTGAAGAAGAGAAAAAAAGATATGTAAAACTAAAGATAGTGTTGAGAAGAAGAGGCTGACCTCCAAGAACTCGACCATAACTGGAAAAGACTCGTGTTAATGTTTCTTCTGTGCTTGAGAATGATATGCCTGCAAGAAACATTTAATTTAGTCTCCTAACTCTCCTAACAAGATAATTATACTTCACGTTTAGAAATTTAGTCATATATCTGCATTCAACTATTAAATAACATTTAATTTAGATATATACCTTCTTATTCTTTAGAAAAAACCCCAGTATATGTATTTTTATTAAAACAGAAAATCTCGGTTACAATTAAAACCTTTTGATTTGTTATTAATTATAAAGAACAATTAATCTTTAACAAATAATTCTTATGTTTACTTTAAAAAAAATTATAAATAAGAATCAAAATGAATTTACTTTGATACACAAAAAAGATTTACTTCAAAGTAAAATACTAAAAGTTAATTAATATATAATATTGGTTATATTATTACAAATTATGCTTGATGTTTTTTACAGTGAAATTTTTTTGGGGTTATTCTATGAGACGTACAAAATAATTATCAAACAAAAAAGAAATTGAAAAAAATATTGAATTTTTTTATTATAACATATTAACATAAATATTAATCACCATGAAACAAATTAAAAAGATTAATTATACCTAATTTCAGTTTTAAATGTTTTAAAATAAACATAACCAGTTATACTATTTTAATCTTCATATGAACATAATTATATAATTTTGGATTCCATATCGGCTACCCATCGGCTTAAACGGTTAGTTTCAGATTTTAGTGATCTTTGTGGATTTTATCCGACTTTTAAATAATAGATTCATTAAAATAAAACCGGGATATATTTAATCACCGGGTTTACTAGTTTAACCGCGGGTTCAAATCGAGATTAAAATGTAAAATATTTTCAATAGTCAAAATTCTTACAGATTAACAAAACATTTGTAACATTCTTAAGTGCGTGTCAAATCATTGAAATTTAATAAAAATTTAATTTAATTATTTTATAGAAAAATTATATATAATGTAAATCTATAAATATAATTATATTTCAAATATTATAAAAATGTATAGTGGATCCGGATGTGGATATCCAGACCTAAATTCCACTATCCGGATCCATAAAATCACTATATGATTTGGATCCTCAGATATTCGTTTATTCATATGTATATAATTATAATATATCTAATGATCTGAATGGTACATATATAGTATATCTATATGGAAAAAATAACATTATAATTTTGTAAAAATAAAAACTGTGCGAACGTGCGGGTAAAATCTAGTTAATTATTATACATGCAATGTATAGATTATAGCATGTGCGAACCGTCCATCTAGTTATAAATAAAAACTGGAATAATAAATGTAGTTACTCTAGTTTTAAAATAATTTTTAATTCATTGTAAAAGTTGAAATATGATATGGTTATAACAGATTTTACTCTGAAAAGAGTAATTATAGAATGTCGAGCATACTCTTACCAAAAATTCAGAGGGTAATTTACCACTCATGTAGAAGAAACAAAAAAAAATGATAAATGACAACACTGGAATGATGAAAAGGATGAGATTTCGAAGTTATTGTAAAATGCAAAACATCCACAAAAATAACTAAAACCAAATCGACAGAAACTGAAAATTTTAATCAGAGAGTAGGAATGGTTTTGGATGCTATGAATTGTTTGAGAATCGCCTTTTCTTCATCAATCCTCTTCTTCTCTTGTGCGTTTTGTGGTTTTACTTTTCTTTTCTCCTCCAACATCCATTTGAAGAGCTCACGTTGTTGCTTCTCCGGTAATGGCTCACGTGCCTTGACCACCACTGGCTCCGCAACCACTGCAGAAGACACCGGCTTTTCCACTGTAACAGGAGCCGCGACTGAATCTGATTTAGCAGCAATCTCTTCACTTGCAGGTTCTTCTATGTCCTTCTTCTTAGTCCTAAAGAAAAGGTAACCTGCAACAGCAATATTAAGACCAATAAACTAAGTCATGAAAGTATCTTCCACCATAAAATGCAATGATTGTAACTTGAACGCTCAGGTAAAAACCGCAGTTAATAGGTTTATATAGATATTAACAGCTTATCACACATACAATTTAAAGCCCAAGACGATTTCAATGGATGAGTTAAACGAAAGTTGTATCTACAAGATCAGGAATCCAGAAAAATATTCAAGAAACAAACCTCGATGGCCAGAGGTATGGGTGCAATTTACATTACATCATACACAAGGTTTAGTCATATGCTTTAGCAGGCATTCACAAAGCGGAAGATATATATAGTCTGAGTGAGATGACTATAAAATGCAATGATTGTAAAAGTTTAACGCTCAGGTAAAGACCTAATCAGATGTGGGAGAAAAGTTTGTTCACAAACAAGGTAAGAGCATTTTTAGATGAGTCAAATTGTGTGTATCACTAGAGACAGTAGTAAACAAGGGTTATCATTACAGCACATCACATCATCATTTATGCCTCTCCACTGACACATAACATATATCATAAGCCTTGTTAAACCTTAGAATGTAGTAAACAGATAGAATGTAAGACCACAAAGAATCTATTCAGATCTAGAATCTGAAGCTTTGTGCTTTCTTAATTTTCTAAGCTCTAATTTCAATAATCCCTAAATCCTCAAACCCTAATTTTACCTCCGACGGCGAGATTGACGGTGAGGAGAAGCGGCCACATATATTTGTACCTTCGAGCGAACGATTCCTTGGGAGGCGGAGGAGGGGGAGGAGCAGAACCACCGCCCATCGTATACGAAGCCGCCGCCGCCGCAGCTGGATTCGACGATGGAGGAACGGTGGTCCCACCTGTGGCTTCGACGTGCTTCAGCTGAGCAATGATATCTGAATCAGATCACCAAAGGTCAAAGATTCGTCGAGTGAGATTGGGGAAAAAAAGCAAAATTATGATTAGGGTTTAGGATCGGTTACATACTCTTCTTCTTGGGTTTGTTAGTGAAAAGCTTGGGACCTTCTTCACTCATGGCGAGATTTTCGATTCCAACGAGGCTCCGACCAACAAAATATAAACTGTTCTTCTTTACTTCCTTCGCAAATGTTTATGTTTTTCTTCCTCTCCACTCAATGGATTAATTAACTTGTGATTTTCACTTATATCCGTTATTTAAAATAACTTTATTTAGTGTTCACCTATACTTATTTTAGAAAAGAATACTTCAAACATTTATGATAAAAAAGTACTTTAAACATTCGTTATCAATTTCCAATAATTTCAAATCAATAATAATTCACGAAAACTTTATTAATTTTAAAAAATTCAAATTTATTATTATAGTAGCTAGTAATTTTTATTAGAAAACATAAAAATATATCTTTATAAAACAACTTTTTTACAAAAACAAAGAGGGAGTGCTTTTTAACTTTATTTTCCGGTTTAGTATTAAAATTCATATTTGTCAACCCATTTAAATAGCATTTCTATGATTTAATCATATCTACCAACAAAATTTTGATTTAGTAAAAACACAAATTTTGATACACCGAATTATTATGTTTATCTCAACAAGAGAAAGAAAATGTAAACAAGGTATTCCTGCATATTTATAATTCAAATTTTCTTAACCCATTTGCGCGCAGCTTCATGGATTGCATTACCAGAACATTTATGTAAAAACGTCACTTTTATTTTTATTTTTCCAAAACGTCACTTTTATCTCATAACGTAAAATTTGATTGTAACTTGCTAATCTCATTAAGCAAATTAGAACAAGAAAGTAAACTCCACTATCAACATTTTGCTAGAATTAACAAAAGTGTGACTGCCAAAACTTAAATTACGAAATCTTCGGTTTTGTTCTTAAAACCAAATCATACCATCAGATCAAATGTTATCTTACACGTTTAACGTTTTGAATCTTTTGATGCCAATGCCAAATGTTTCATGAAGAGAGTGAGGCATAAAATATAAAAGTAAATGGAATAAAAGATAACCACTGAGTGACTGAGCCCTAAAAGCCAATAACACATACATAAACAGAGATCAGCTAACTCCAAGCTCTTCTGCTTCCACGGTCTCTAAATCCTCCAAGTCCTGTTTCCACAACATAAACCACATTCACAAAAATCAGAAACTCTATTTATTTTCTAATAATGAACCAGAACACAGCAAAAGTAAAGATCTTTCGAGTGATACTGACCTGGAGGAGGAGGAGCAGTGCTGCGACCCATTGATGCCAATTCATGGCTCACTTTCTGTCCAGCTTCTTCTAGTATGCTGACAAGCTCTTTGGCGAATCTCGCATTTGCAGCTGTGAAGAAACTGTAAGCTGTTCCTTTGGCCCCGGCTCTACCCGTCCGTCCAATCCTGTGAACATAATCCTCCAGTGATCCAGGGAAATCATAGTTTATCACATACTTCACATCTTTAACATCTGTTAAGAACCAAAAAAAAGAGGTTTATTAGCTTGTCGCATGCTAAAGAGAGATGATGTTACACACAGAGGCGAAAGAATTAGTACCTAATCCACGAGCGGCGACGTCTGTAGCAGTCATTATAGGGCTTTTGCCTGATCTAAACTCCGAGAGTACCCAATCTCTCTCGGCTTGACTTTTATCACCATGTATTGACAAAGCAGGCCAACCATCCATGCGAAGCTGACGAGTGATTTGGTCACAGCCCTTTTTGGTGTCAAGGAAGACAAGAATCCTGCTTCCATCCATTATGTCTTCAAGCAACTTCACCAGCCTGAGAAAAGGGCCACAACAGTTTATTTACAACAACGTCCATGGATAGTAAAATGAGAGAGGGCATATGGGTAAGGACTAAGAAGACGTACTTGTTATACTTTTGGCTTTCTGAAATGACATCAACAATTTGACGGATTGCACGGTTAGCTTTTAAATCAGAAGATCCTATTATAACCTGCACTTAAGACCAATGAAGCCTGTTAAGTTTTTGTTCACAGCTAAACTCATATGAAAATAAGACAAAGAGAGAGTGTCTCTTACTTTGTATGGGTTATAAAGAAACTTCTTAGAGAGTTGTTCCACCTCCTTAGGCCAAGTAGCACTCCAGTACAAAGTTTGACGGTCTGGCCGAATCTGCACAAACAGGTTTCAAAACACTGTAAAGACAAAGCAACGAGGATACCGATATTAAGTTGTCTGAAACAGAGGTAAGAAAACGAACATGTGAAACAATTTTCCTGATCTGAGGGTCAAACCCCATGTCCAGCATCCGATCAGCCTCATCCAAAACAAGATAAGTAACCCTTCGCAAGTTTGTGTTGTTCGTCTCCATCATGTCTATTAACCTCCCAGGAGTTGCTATAACAATCTCCACACCTAAATTCATACACCAATAACCACACAAATCAGAATGATCTACAATGAACAAAAAAAGCTAATAGTTTGTGAAATTACACTAAAGCAATTCACCTTTCTGAAGATCACGCACTTGAGGCCCTTTTGGAACACCACCGTAAATGCAAGTGCTCTTAATCTTTGATGATGAACCAAACTTAGACGCTTCTTGCTGTATCTGCACGGCTAGTTCACGTGTAGGAGCAAGAACCAAGACGATTGGGCCATCTCCAGGAGCTGGTAAAAAAAAATTACATCTTAGTATCAAACAAGAACCAAAAGAAAACTCCACACGCAGATCATCAGGCGTTACCTAAAATTGGTTGAGCATTCACATGAACTATGGCAGGTAGCAAGTAAGAAAGAGTCTTGCCAGAGCCAGTTTCAGCAATGCCAATGAGATCACGTCCCTTCAAAGCCATAGGCCACCCTTGAGATTGTATAGGTGTAGGGTCAGTAAAACCAGCCTTCTTAACCTCTTCCAAAACATAATCTGGGACAAAATTAAGAAACTCTTATCAGTAGACATACATGATACACCTAATCTCAGCTAGTCTCTCAAGATGTAAATAATCAGGTACAAATCAAGAAACTCTTATTACAAACAGAACAAAACAAAACTTACCAGGAAATCCAATAACAGAATATCTTCATAATACAAACGAACACATCTAAGACTATTTACGGATGAACAAAATATATCAGGAAAGCCAACATCACGATAGCTTATTACAAACTCATCAAGCAGTCAAGAAACTCTTACTACAAACAGAACAGCACAGAACTTACCAGGAAATCCAACAACAGAACATCTTTTTATTACAAACGAACAAAACATCCTTTATACACCTAAGACTATTTACGGATGAACAAAATTTACCAGGAAACCAAACATCACGAAAGCTTATAACAAACTCATCAAGAAATCGAAGAAACTCTTCCTACAAAACACCTAAGACTCTATTACAGATAAACAGAACATAACAGGAAACCCAACATCATGAAACTTTTATTACAAACAATACACCTAAGACTAGCGTATTTACGGACGAACAGAACAGATCAGAACTTACTAGGAAACCCAACATGACAAAAGCTTATTACAAACTCATCAAGAAGTCAAGAAACTAATATTACAAACGGAGAGAACACCTAAGGCTCTTTACGGATGAACATAACATAATAGGAAACCCAACATCAGAAACTCAGAACATCCATGATACACCTAAGACTCTTTACTACAGAACAGAACCTAACAGGAAACCCAACACCACGAAACTCTTTTGGTACAAACAGAACAGAACATTCATGATACACCTAAGACTCTTTAGTATAAAACAGAACTTACCAGGAAACCCAACATGATGAAACTCATATTACAAACAGAACAGAACAGACAACAGCCATGATAACAACTAAGAGTCTTTAGTAGAGAGAAGAGAAGTTACCAGGAAAGCCAACATCACGAAAGCTTTTGACAGGTTTGGGAATATCACGACCTTCAACAGTAATCTCCCTCATCCTCCGATACTCCTCCACTTCAGCGTCCGTCATAGCCGCCACAGCTGGAGACTCGACATAGAAGTTCTTCTCGAAAGGAGTCAAACCATCCAAATCTGGCTTCTTCGGAGACTCCTCATCGCCACCACTACTCTCCCTCTTACTACCTGAGCTTCCGTATGTTGAAGAAGCTCCACCAAACCCTGAGTCACTAACAGACAAAGAAAAAGGCAAAACTTGAAAAATTGAAGCAAAACTTCTTCTTCTTCCCATACGAGCTTGATCAAAATCAATCGAGTGGATAAGTCGAAACAAAGCAAACAAGACTTACCTTCGACGGTCACGGTAGGAGGTGGAATCGCTGGTGCGGCTATCGTAGCGACTCATGATAGATCTCCGTCGAGTCAGTTCAACTTCTCCGATTAAGGAGCTGAAATCTAGTCGTTAGGGTTTACAAATCAGAGAGAAAAGAGACAAATGCTCATATTTTGCTAAAGTTACGGGAGGCTTGTATTAAACTTTCTATAAAGGACAAATTATACTCCGCCACGTGGTTAAATGAGTGTCACCGCCTTTGTATTATCACTGTCACAATCTCACAGCAGCAAAGGAAAGCAAACAAAAAAGAAAAAGGAGGTGAGATAGAATTTTTTTTTTAAAAAATGGGGATGATGATTCTATCAGCAGCAAGCAGCACTAGTCTGGTGAGAGCTGCTGCTTTAGATACGAAGCCTAAGCTCCGATACAATCCCAATTCGCCTCGTAGAAACCCTAATTCTACCTCTTTCGTCCCACCACCACCGTCTTCTCCTGCGGCGACAGTATTAGCAAGGGGAAGTAACGTCTCTGATTTGCTCAAAGGTAACGACTTTGGGTTGAACAAGTGTTACTGATATGTATCTAAATTCGCTGCTTTTATATACTATAGAAGAGATTGGTGATGATGAGAAATGGTTTCCAACTCCACCGAAAGTGGATAAGCCTAGATCCGTCTTCAATGCTGCCTCGCTTGCTTACATTGGCGATTCCATCTACGAGGTTTGTACTTAGTCCTTGTTGTTTGTTTTTGGATGTGTTTACTGTATTGAGAGTTTAAGACAGTCACTACCTTTGATTTTAGACATTATTTTTTTGTACTTTAAATCATTGTTTAGGATGCAAGAATGTTGAAATAATGTTCATGCTGTCTAGTGTTTTTACTACTAAGATACTCAACTATGAGCTTGTGTTTTTTTTTTTAGGATGCTAGAATCTCAGAATATAATCATGTTATTGTTGACAGTTACTACGATTTTAGACAAGTTATTGTAACTTAATCCCTTGTTTAATTATGCTGTGATTTCAGACAAGTTTATGTAACTTAATCCCTGTTTAGGTTGCTATAATATCAACTGATGAATGTGGTACTGTTTATAGCTGTCAGCTATGAGCTTGTGCTTTGTGATTTTAGACAAGTTTTTTGTAACTCAATCCTTGTTGTTTTAGGACGCAATGACATCATATGATATAGAGGCTAGTTGTAGACAAGTCTTTTCTGTACTTAGTCCTTGTTGTTTTAGAGGCAAAAAATGTCAAAAGATAATTATGTTAGTGTTGACAGTGTCTAAGAGTTTTTGCTTCTTGATTTTAGACATATTTTTGTACTTAATCCTTGATTATGATGCAAGAATATCAGATTATGATTATAGTGTTTTAGTGTTGATAATAGCACTAAGATAGTCACTATGAGCTTGTGCTTTGTTAATGTTTACAGTTACTGTGATTTTAGACAAGAGTTTTTATACTTGTCTAAAATCAAATGATGGATATGTTAGTGTTTATAATAGTTCACTATGAGCTAGTGTTTTGTGATTTTAGACAAGTTTTTGTACTTGTCAAAATGCAAGAATTTCAAAAATGATAGTGTTTACAGCATTAAGATAGTCACTCTATTGATATTCCTTAAGGTGGTGTATGTAGTGTGTAAAGCATTAAGGTAGTGCTTTGTGTTTTTTAAACAAGTTCTTATACGTAATCCTTGTTTTAGGATGCAAGAAGGTTAAAATGATAGAGTTTAAAGCATTTAAGACAGGCACAGTATTTTGATACTCCTTCCAAGTTATTTAATCATATCCTCTTGGCTTTTGTATATAGATATATGCTCGTCGCCATTTTCTTTTCCCTCCACTTAGTATTGAAGAATATAACGACCGTGTTCAAGCAGTCGTGCGATGTGAAGCACAAGTACGTTTTTTATTTTATCTTCTTGTCTACGTACACTATATTCTTTAACGCTCCAGTATCTCTGTTACACTTTTGATATCGGTTTGATAATAGTTTGAAGCCTGAAATGTAAATTAGCATTGGTATCGTTGTCAGGATTGTTAATTAAGCTAAGCTGTTCTGTTGTGTGTCTTCCTCTTCAGTATGCTTTGCTTCAGAAGCTCGTTGATGAGGATTTCTTAACTAAAGATGAAAGGTCAGTTGCAAAACACAAAGGGTTTTGTCTTTCCATCATATGATTGTTTGAATCACATGCTACACTAAGTTCTGTGACTACACTGTATACTGAATCGATCTGTTGACAACATTTTTGGTGCAGAGAGATACTTCGGTGGGGGAAAAACGTAGGCTCTGTTAAAACAAGGTCAACTAGGCGTGCTGGTGTTGCGGTTTATAACAAGGCCTCATCATTGGAAACACTTGTAAGTGTGTTGTTCATAGCCTGAAACTCAACAAGTGTAATACATGTTTAACCTTCTAAACTTTGTTGAATTTCTCAGATTGGCTATTTGTATCTAGCAAACGGCAAGAGATTAGAAGAAATAATGCAGAAGATGGGATTTTCAAGTGGTTCTTCAACAGAGATAATGGTTAAGGAGGCCAAGCAAAAGCTATCAGCTTTAAAATAAACTTTATATATATAGCTGTATCGTTGCAAATGTTTTAGAACATCGAATCCACTTCATCAAAACGTTAGAATGTCGTGGTGACGTTTTTGTTCCAACCAAGTCCTAAGAGAGTGTTTGGTGAGAAGGGTCCTCAAAAGACCACGTAAATGGCCCTAAACCGAACTGAATCAATGTAACAACCTAAGTACATATCTTTTTTGGGTCGGTCCAATTCGGTTCAGTCACATCCACTTTTTCCATTTCCTTCAGTTGAGTCAACAAAAACAATCCCAATTTTTGGTAGCGAGGTACAGTTAAACCAAAAGACTATCTACACCCTTCTCTACTGGGCCTATATATGGGTTTGAGGAGAAAGAATGAAGCCCAGCAATATTTAGAGTCTTCTCTCAAATTTATTGAGCACAAACTCTGAAATCACCTATGGGTAGGGTATGAATTTCGAAAGTGATTAATTTTAGGTATCTCCTAAAGCCAATCCGTAATCCAAAATATCCCGGTCGAGTATACGATATACATACCGGTAATTTTCGGGTTACATAGACCGGTTATGGTAGAGTGGGACCAAGAGCGAAGACGTTTCAAGGGACCAGAAACGGCAACATTGGGAACGGGTGTCTGAAAGGTGGTCTGACCACGGTGTGAATTAGAGGAGAAGAGTCAAAGCCAATGATGACTCTTTGCTTAAGAAGTACAATCCAATCGCTGTATGACACGTATCCTTCTGGTCTTCTATGGTTTCACCGACCTGTCACTTTCACTTATGTCTGTAAGATGAGATTCCTCTCTATGGTTGCAGTGAGTAATGTCATACTATTACAAGTAAGAATTTTGTATTCACATTACTATAATTATATATCAGAGCTTAAATGTATTTTTATATATTAATAACTGTACAAAATAGAAAGTATCATTTAAAAAGCAGAACTACATAACATGTGCACCTTATTTTTCAATTTGTCTTAATCAAAATGCAAAATTATCACTAAGGAAAAGGAAAAAGAAATTCAAACTTAGTTATTATTATGACTATTATAAGTCTATGATTAAAGGCCGAAAATGACGTCGACGAAAAATTAGGTGCTATGAAAAATAGTATAAACTTATATAAGTTAATTGAGATTTTATTTTATTTCAAACTTTTTTTTTGAAAAAAGGGATATTATTTTATTTCAAAGTTTAAGCAAAAAATAATAATTTGAGAAATTAAATATCTACAAACTATATTTTTTGTCAACATTTACAAACTATATATCTTATATATTAAAACAGAAGTCATGACTTGATTTCATGTGTGATTTTTTTTTAAAATGGACTGTTACTAGAAAGTTATGTTACATTAACTCTCTAATAATATTATCATTATTATATCTTATAATATGCTTAACAAATTTGTTTTGGTAAATTACCCCACACGTTCCAACTTAGTCACGCAAAATATGTCAATAGATATAAATTTAGGAATCTTCTATTATTTATAAGGAAATATGTCAATAATAGTTAAATGCATCCAGAATATATTAACAAAAATTACAGATTATTAATATGTAATATTGTATTTATATACCTTAACAAAATTTACACGTTATATATATTAGATAAATTTATTTCGATGTAAAATTTAAAAATTGTATTGTTTAGAAAAAAAGAAATTGTTTAAAAAGTTCCTTTTTAATAAACTTTTCATAATATTAATTTATGAAGCTATAAGTTTAGTTTTTAGCAAAAAATTCTTCGAAGTTTATATTATCTTTGCAAATTAGATTACACTAATATTTAATCAAGCTCTATTTATATTACTTTATCTAAAAATGAAATACTAATCTAACAAACAATAAAATATAGAAGAAGAAACAAACACATGTTTGAAAGTCATGTATAATATAGAAAATTTGAAACAATCTATTTGATTAAAACACTTATTATATAATATTATTATGTTTGAAAAACATTTACTGTACATATCGTAAATATGTGATTACTATAATATATACCAATTTACAAGTAAAAACAAAATGTTTATATAACTATAAACGAAAACAAACACCCGCGCGGTTGCGCGGGTCAAAATCTAGTTCCTTTTAATTTTACTTTCGTTGCATGTGAGGGGCCGGGTCCACTTTGTCTTTCCTAGCTATTTTCGTTATTTATATATACGCATTCGGCATTTCTCGCATACATTTTTTTTTGTTAAACATGCATTTTTAACCGAAATTATTTATCAAAACTCATGTGATTGTAATTATACAATGATAACCTACGTTTTATATAAACCAAACCATGATGGGTTTCTTGATTTTGCAAAAAAATATAAATAAATCTAGGTTTTCTTTTATAACCTATAGTTTTCTTCATACGTCGAGATATTAAGATTTAATATCCAGAGACACGCATTGTTGACGTGGAGACATAGACATGTAATCTTTATTGACCTATGGTTTTTTCGAATCTTGATTAATCATTCCTTGACATTGATGAACCTTTTTGGTTATCCAATAGTGAATCATGTTTTGCGAATAATTAAACCATGTCTTATCGATAAATTTGCATATTTCTGTATTGGCTTCAGTACCCACCATATATGAATGTTTGGACTTTTCCATTCCTTTTTGGTTCAACAAATTTACATCGCAAAATCTACACTTTGTGTGTTTTTTGTTACAACAAATTTATATTGCATACAAACATGCATGTTTTAGGTACTAAATAAAACCCAAAACACATTTTATAGATAGTTACAGATGTACTTTGGACCTTTCTTATAAAAACACAATCTCTAATAAAGCGAAGTTTGGAGACAACATCAAATGTTTTGTAACATTTTCAGTATAATGCAAAAACAAAAACTCGTGTTAAAATGATTGAATGATTCAGTCTCTGGATATTGTGTTTCAAACCCTATCCTTATATGTACAACGTCTAACTACAAATAGTATAAGACTTTATGATCAGAAGCTTACATGATTATTGATGCATAGGTGTTACGAACTAGAAAGCCGCTCTGATGTGATGGACAATATTTATATGGTTTCTTCTATCAAGTAAACGAATTTGAATTTTGTTTCATTTTGTATATATAGATCACCATGACACTAACGAACCATGTATTAAAAGATGTATTAAACTCGTAAAATGGTTGACAAAAGAGGTTCATATAAGGACACCATAACAGCATTCATGATTAATAGGTTTGATCAGTATTTGCTTTTATTTAAAATGTTGATAATATGAGGAGTGTAGTGGTGTCTAGTCTACGACCGTGGACCGACTATGGTCTACGCATGAAGCCATGAATAATAATTTTTAACTAGGTTAAGATCCGCGTATTGCGCGGAATGAACATTATATATATCTATTATATTTATATGCATTATATGTTATAAAATAATAAATATATATTGAATCATTCAAAATCAGTAACTATTACGTCTATAATTAAATTGGTGTGCAAACAGAAATAAATTTCAGTAAATCAAATATCTTTTTTATGTGATAT
Organism: Eruca vesicaria subsp. sativa; assembly: GCA_932364175.1. Lineage (NCBI taxonomy): Eukaryota > Viridiplantae > Streptophyta > Magnoliopsida > Brassicales > Brassicaceae > Eruca > Eruca vesicaria. The sequence goes on from CAKOAT010499599.1 coordinate 87,883, forward strand.
ACAATTAAATTTAAATGATATTAAAGTATATATTATGTATTTTTTTGTATTGTTATATACTAAATGATGCTTTTCATTCCTATGATTTTTTGATCATTTGTGTTTATAACAATTGAAATCGCTGATAACAAAATTTTACTGTGGAATTGATAGTTGTAGCAATTTATAATTTAATAATTTATAGTTTTTTAAAAAATCAAAATATAACATAGACAGAAAAATCTAATTTTTTACTTTTATGGAAAATATTGTTGTTTAATTTATTTCGCTAATTTAAAATTAAACAAATATTATAGATGATATACTAATTTTTATTATTCAAAACCATTAATTTTCATATATATTTTAGTAACATTAGGCAATTCCTTATTTCATTTAAGGAAAGAAAAAAGAACATTAATGATAAATTTTGGCTAGATTAATAAAAAGCTTATTATAAACATAGATGGACCAACCTTTTTTTCTAAGGATTTCTAAGACTCATTATGGTAATGACACATGGCTACCAAAAATGTTGTAATGTTTCTCCTTTAATATATAGGGGATTTTTCAAAATGAACAAAAATTGTCAATGATTTGTGTCCATAGCTCGATGTAGATCATAAAGTAGGTTAGGGCATGTGTCACTGAATAATTTATTATTTCGTCCACTGAACCATAGTTTAATCCACTCAATTTGATTTTCTCCTTTAACATGAAATGCCTCAAGAACCCAATAAAATGAATGAAAAGTGAAACCTTTCTCCCTTTTAATCAATGACTCAATCATGTATAGTACTGTAATTTACAAAATTCTAGTCTTTTTCTGTGGGTTATAACAAAGGGTCTAAAGTTCGAGATGCCTGAGATTTACATTGACCATACAAGATTAGTTTGCATGTTATTGACACTTCATATTTTAAATTAATAAAAAGAACAAATATTCGCATATAATAAAATAAAATAAAATGTAACTGTGGATATTTATATTTCAAATTAACAATTTTAATAACTTTAATATATATATATATATAGCACGGAATTCATAAAAATATTGTTCAATGACCTGGGAGTGCAAAATTTGTTCGGCATTTTCTATAACACACATCAAGATTCAAAACATACTCTGCTGATTATAATTCAGATTTGACAATGTTGTCACAAAAATAGAAACCAATAAATTACAGATTCTGATCCACAAAACACAGTACAATTATGAAGACTGAAATAAATAAAAATTATTAATAGTGAGTGCATGCACGAAAGCAAATTCAAACATGTCTTCTCACTATCTCGAGAAACGTACAAACTTACAATCTCCTCTTTCTGCAAGCTTTTCACACAACTGTGCGAAAGTATATTAAAATTTGGCCCACCTTTCTTTATCAATACAAAGGCTTCGAATGGAACGTGCAGATCAGAAAATGCAGATCAAACAAAAACGCAGATCAAGCAGAACAAATGCAGATCATGCAGATCAAGCAGAACAAATGCAGTTCAAATTAATTTAATAAATATTATATTTAAATAAATGTTAAATATTTTTAATTAAAATTAAATATATAAACAAAATATAACTTCTATATAAATATGTNGGCTTCGAATGGAACGTGCAGATCAGAAAATGCAGATCAAACAAAAACGCAGATCAAGCAGAACAAATGCAGATCATGCAGATCAAGCAGAACAAATGCAGTTCAAATTAATTTAATAAATATTATATTTAAATAAATGTTAAATATTTTTAATTAAAATTAAATATATAAACAAAATATAACTTCTATATAAATATGTAATAGATATGACGTTGACACAAATAACACTAAATCTAATCATTTTAATAAATATAGTAAAGTTTAAATTATAGTAAAATTTAAATTATATTAACAATTATAAATTTTTTGTTTTGCTCTTATCTTTTTTGTATTTTATTCAATATTTGGTTTCCTTTTGCCATTTCGTTCAACTAAAAACTAATATTATCAATTCTTATAATGTTATTGTATCAACAAAATCTTTATTTAAGATATAAAAGTGCAAACATGTATATGTGACAACAAAAAAATATGTTTGATATTTTCTAGATATTACTATATGTAATAATGAACAAAAATAATATTTTATATTTCATTTTTTAAATAAATTAACTGAATGTTTAAAATAAATTTTTAATTTAAATATCTATAAAATCATACAAATTCTTATATATTAATAATAGTAATTATTATTATTATTTTAATAAATACAAGGAAACTTTCTGACAAAAAAACACAAAGAAATTTTTAATATTATATAAAAAGTAAGTACAATTATGATATACAATGAAATTGAAAAACATAATATGAATTATTTTTGTTTGCCTATAATATATATGCAATTATTAGACAAAAAATATGTCTATAAATACGTTTTACAGAAAAACTGTATAAATTTTTGAATATCTAAATTAAGTATATATGTGTTTATGATATATATAAAAAGAATATATCATATTATATATTTGTATTAAAAATTGTCTTAATATTTTAGTATACAAGACTTAAAAAGCTTACTTTTAAAGAGAATTTTTAGTTGTGAAAAATAAATAACTATTTAATATTATAGGTAAAAGAAAAAAACAAATAAAAAGCAGTATCTTACTCAAAAATAATTAAAGTATGTATTGGGCCTTGTCCTGCATTTGGTCCGCTGTTTTTCTACTTGTTTGTGCAGAACATTTTTTTATCACACAAATTTTTCCTGCATGCAGTTCTAATTGTTTTTTATTAATATTACTTCTTCTGCATTTATAGTGGTGATTGGGAATTAAAATGCAGAACAATCTGTATTTAATCTCTCCTGCTTTTCTTCTGCATTTAAACTGCATTTCATTCAAAGCCANTGGTCCGCTGTTTTTCTACTTGTTTGTGCAGAACATTTTTTTATCACACAAATTTTTCCTGCATGCAGTTCTAATTGTTTTTTATTAATATTACTTCTTCTGCATTTATAGTGGTGATTGGGAATTAAAATGCAGAACAATCTGTATTTAATCTCTCCTGCTTTTCTTCTGCATTTAAACTGCATTTCATTCAAAGCCAAAAAACATTATATAAACAGTTTCCCTATAATTTTAACCATATTGTATGAAAAACGGTGATAATAATTTAAAAGAACAGACTGCTCTGTGCTTCCGTGTAAGCTGTAAATTATTATTATTAGTTTGCTTTTTTTCATTAACAGTAGGGTTCCCCATTATTATTATTTGCTTTAAATTTTTGAATTTATAAGCTTCAAATATCACCGAAAGAAAGAAAGAAAGATAATAGAGTTTCTTCTCTCGTCCACAATCTCTCTCTTCTCCCCTCTTGTTCTAGGTATTGTGGATTTACTTCCTTCATGCTTTTTTCCCTTATCTTGTTATTCATTGTTGTGTGTAGTAGTTCTTGTTATGTTTTTTGGAGTGTTGTTAGTTAAAAGCAAGCCTTAAAAGCTTTATTGTTCATGTTTGAAACGAACAAGAACAAAAGTCTCTGGTTCTTATGTTCAGCTTTCAAACAAACAATCTCTCTCTCTCTCTCTCTCTTGGGCTTTGGGTCTTATTATTACTATTGATCTTTCCATAAGCAAAAGCTTGTCTCTTGGGTTGAAGCCAACCAAGAAAGCTTAACTTAAATAGTTAATAGAATTTTATATGGGTTTTAAGAGTTTCTTGGATGTTTCTGCTTGTGCTAGTTAGTAGTTTCCCCACTACTCTTTGTCTGCTTTTCTACTAAATACATACGCATAGATCTGAAAAGTTTTGTTTTCTTTTAATTCTTGGTAAGGTTTTATTACTGATGATGATGAACAAAGATATGTTATTTCATCATCAACAACAACAAGTGGAGGAAAACATGTCAAATCTAACATCAGCTTCAGGAGATCAAGCAAGTGTGTCTTCAGGAAACAGAACTGAAACTAGTGGCTCCAACTTTCACTACAACATTAATCCAAATCAGCAACAAGAAGAACAGTGTCTTGTTCCACAATCATCTCAAAAGAAGAAGAGAAACCAACCAGGCAATCCAGGTAATAATTTTTATTTACTATAGAAATTCAACAAAATAAACGAATATTCTATCTACCCTTTTGAGATTTGTCCTCTTTCTTGTTTAATAATTCATTTTTGTTGTTTTTTTCTTCACTTTTTAAAATCAGACCCAGAAGCAGAAGTGATGGCCTTATCACCAAAAACACTAATGGCTACAAACAGGTTCATATGCGAGATCTGTAACAAAGGGTTTCAAAGAGACCAAAACTTGCAGCTTCACAAGAGAGGACACAATCTACCATGGAAGCTTAAACAAAGATCGCCTAAAGACGTGATAAGGAAGAAAGTCTATGTCTGTCCTGAGCCAAACTGTGTCCATCATCATCCATCTAGAGCTCTAGGAGACTTAACAGGAATCAAGAAGCATTTCTTCAGAAAACATGGCGAGAAAAAATGGAAATGCGATAAGTGTTCGAAGAAGTATGCGGTGCAATCAGATTGGAAGGCTCATGCTAAGACTTGTGGCACTAAAGAATACAAATGCGATTGTGGAACTCTCTTTTCTAGGTAAAATTTAAACCAACATTTAATTTATATATTTTTAATATGTTTTTTTTTTCTCATTTTATCAAATATGCATTTGATGAAACTTGTGCATTCATATTTAAGTCTAAGGTTATCTATAAGGAAGAAGACAAGATGTGTGGTGTAATGTGAAAATGAGTGACACATAGTATATGAGTAGTTTCATTTAATTTTGAATAGGACAAAGGTAATAATTAATTAAGTAGCTCAAAGAATCTCATTTAAACAACTACTTATTATTGTGGTACTTATTTTTTTTATTTGTTATATTCATGAAAAGAAAATATATTTCTTCAGTCCTAATATAGGATTTTTGTACGGTTTACATTTATTGCATATTGTTCTACCATCTTATTATTCACACGTGACACACCCCACAAATTATACAACATGGACCTACAAAACCTCAAAAAATTCATTATTTATTTGATTAATTTGAATGTAATATTAATCATTTGTTTGGTTTATTGTGATTTGTGGGATGTTTGCAGGAGGGATAGTTTCATAACTCATAGAGCATTTTGTGATGCATTAGCAGAAGAGAGTGCAAGGGCCATATCAAACCCTATTCTCATCCAATCTTCTTCGCCTGCTCCTCATCAAACTCAACACAACATCAGTTTCTCTTCTTCCTCCCAAAACATCATCAGCAACAACAATGTCCATGGTCATGACCTTCCTATGAAGCAAGAAGAACCACAACATCACTTCCAAAACATCCCTCCTTGGCTCATCTCATCAAACAGCCCTAACCCTAATGGCAACTACTTCCCTCTCTCTTCTTCTTCTGCAGCCACCGGAAGATCCAACTTCCACCACCCATCTCCAGCAATGTCGGCCACAGCTTTGCTCCAGAAAGCTGCTCAAATGGGTCCCTCAAAGTCAACACCTACTCCAGAGGAAGAAGAGAAGTCAGCGTTAAGGTCAAGCGCCTATAATAACCTGATCACTACTACAATGGCCTCAGCGATGATGACGTCACCATCAGAACATGGATTCGGGTTTCAAGACTACTATATGATGAATCATCATCCTCATCCTCACCACGGCGTTGGAGAAGCATTCGAAGGTGGTTTTATCGCCGGAAACGAGAAGAATGATGTAGGGGACAATGGTGGAGGAGAGACTAGAGATTTCTTGGGGTTAAGATCGTTCATGTCTCATAATGAGATTCTAAGTTTCGCTAATAATCTTGGCAACTGTATCAACACTTCTGCTTCAGAGCAAGAACAGCGATACAGCCATCAAGATTAGGTAGTAGGTCGCTAGCATATGTATAGAGATTTTTATATAAAGTTTTAAAATATGTATGTTTTAAGAGTTTTCGGAAAGATATCATCTTGGTGCAAGCAATTTTATACCCCCAAAAAATTGATTTTATAAGTTTATTTCATGACCATCTGTTAATCACACATGCATAAAAACATAATAGAGCTCGTTGCGTATTCATGGTTAATGAAATGGTCAAAGTGAAGTCCGCACGTGCCAAGAAGACATGTGTAGGAAAACTTCCTTGTGATATTATTGAGTTGAAATCTTTTTTTTTTTTGGTAAACACATTATACATAAACAAATATAGGCAAGTTTGTTATGGAAATGTATATATGTTTAGAATTTCTATTTCATTTCTTTTACAAAGAACTAGATGATGATCCGCACACCCACACATATTTTATTTTTTGGAAGTATCTTATAAATTAAAACATAAGTTATGTTACATTAACTCTCTAATAATCTTATCATTATTATATCTTATAATACGCTTAATAATTTGGTTTTGGTAAATTACCTCACACCTTCCAATTTAGTCACATAAAATATGTCAATAGATATAAGTTTAGGAATCTTCTATTATTATAAGGAAATATGTCAATAATAGTTAAATGCATCCACAATATATTAACAAAAATCACAGATTAGTAATATGAAATATTTATATACTCTAACAAAATTTACACGCTATATATATTAGATAAATTTATTTCGATGTAAATTTTTAAAATTATATTGTTTAAAAAAAGTTGTTTAAAAAATTCTTTTTAATAAAATTCTTTATAATATTCATTTATGAAGCTATAAGTTTAGTTTTTAGCAAAAATTTCTTCGAAGTTTATATTATCTTTGAAAATTAAAATACACTAATATTTAATAAAGCTCTATTTATATTATTTCATCTAAAAATGAAATACTAATCTAACAAAGAATAAAATATAGAAGAAGAAACAAACACATGTTTGAAAAACATGTATAATATAGAAAATTTGAAACAATCTATTTGATTAATACACTTATTATATAATATTATTATGTTTGAAAAATATTTACTATACATATCGTAAATATGTGATTACTATAATATATACCAATTTACAAGTGAAAACAAAATGTTTATATAACTAACTATAAACGAAAACAAACACCCGCGCGGTTGCGCGGGTCAAATTCTAGTTTTATATAATTTAGTTTTATACAATTTTGAGTTTGTCCAATTCAATTTAGTTTTAATAGCGTCAAACATTATATTATGTAGATATAAACCGTGCAGTGAAAACATTATTTTTGTATGTTTGTTCGAAGTGCAAAATTAAATTCAAACTTAACTGTTTACGTTAAAAATATAAGTTGAGAGTTTAGTTATTTCTGATTTTAATAATTATTCAAAGTTCTTAAAATAATATACAAATTTCTAGAATTTTTGGTCTTAAAACTCTTAATCTTTATTTATAGGTTATGTAAAATTCAAACTTAACTTTGGTCTTAACTTTGCAAGTGCGGAATATTTTATGATGAAAAATAAATAACTTAACAAATATTTTGGTAATTTAAAATAATTTATATACTTAAAATATTTTTTCCATTTAAATCAATATTTTTAAATTCAACCCAACCGCGGTTAACCTAGTTAAACCGATGATCCGATGGTTCTATTTTGATTTTTAAAAATATTCATATTTAAAAACTCACAAAATCTGAGACTAACCGATTGAATCGACGCATAACTGATATGTAATATTTAAAGGAAGAATTTCAATTATACCACTTTTCATGTTTACCATCAACAAATGAACATTTTAAAAAATACACATTTTATTAAAGAATAAAAGATTCTTATATCCATATTCTTTATATATATACATAAAATAAATATTAAATAAAATATTAACCCTAAACCCTAAAACATCAATTCTAAACTCTAGACCCTAAAAAGTAAACCCTAAAATATCAATTCAAACCCTAAACCCTAAAATATCAATTCTAAACCTTAAACCCTAAACCCTAAAAAGTAAACCTAAACCCTAAAAAATCAACACTAAACCCTAAACTATCAATCTTAAACCCAAAACCCTAAATTCTAATAGTATTTTGAATATTAAAATTTTAATGGTAAAGTTGGTTAGTGTAAAGTTGAAAAGTGGTATCTTGAAAGTGTTATTTCTGGCAATTTCCCATATTTAAACCTGTAAAAATAATTTTATTTTTGTTGTTTTATATATTATTTGAATTTTTTAATTTATCTAAATAGTTTGAAATAAAATTGTGAGAAATTATTAAAAATGGTGAGATTAATATTTTGTATTGTTTGGATATAAGATTAGTTATAATGTTGTTTGAAAACATGGATAATAGTATAGATAAATGATATATTGTTTTGAGATATGAATAGTAGTATAAAGAAATAAATGTATTGTTTGAAAACATGGATAGTAGTATAAAAAAAATATATTAGTGATTTAATGTAAGTTTAACTATAAAGTAGAAAGATGTATTTAATTTAAAAACTTACCAAATAAATGTTAGGACCAACCTAATGTTTCTGATTTAATAAGATAGATTACAAAAAAATATTTATTAAACTTTAAAATTACTCTGAATTTAACATACTACTAGATCTCAACCCGCGCAACCGCGTGGGTATTTGTTTTCGTTTATTTTTATATAAACATTTTTTTTTAACTTTTAAATTGGTATATATTATATAAGGTGTGTATATCAAAATGATGATTAATTATTATATAGTATGATTAATTATTGTTAGAAAATGATGATTTTGTTATTTTTAAAAATAACTATATAATTTTTAAAGTTAACATCAAAAATATATAAATAATTAACTTATACTATTACAATATTAAATTATATAATCTCATATATTAATTATAATATCTATAAATCCAATGGATCATTTAATTTTTATTAGCCCAATAAAAATTTATAGTAAAGCCCAATAAATATTATTAGTGAATCTAATGAATGTTATTAATGAATGAATAATGTAATGTCATAAATTCTATTAGATAGTCCATTTTAAAATATCACATATGAAGTGAGATTTCACTTTTAATATATAAGATAATTACACGTCATAAGTTTTAAACTCAAAATCGTTTATCACTTCATGGATTGATCATATATATTTTTTATAAGTTAAAAAACATCAATATAAAATTCCTAACACTCACTTAAGAACTCAAGTATTTTATAAAATAGTGAATAACAAAGATCCACTTTACATAAGATTAAGTTTGGACTATAGATGATTTTTTTTAATCCAAGAATGAAGTACGCTTATTAAAATTTAATCATATAGAAATAGCTTAGAAATTTGATATTGTTTGTGTGTAGATCGGAGAATATTAATCTTTGGCACAACAACAAAGGTTGCCGTGGCCTCTAGGACTGACTTGACATAAGCCAATGGTCGTTGGTGGGAAGTTAGGGGGTCCACACCGACTCGTGCAGTCTTGATTGGTCTTACACGGACCTTTGTAAACACATTCTGAAGGATGCACATCATTCTCCCTTGTATCTGTTTTTTGTTTTGGTAAACATGTTAAGGTGGTATTACCGATTGTTGAACAAATAAAAATTAAATTAGACAGATCTAAAGATAACTATTGGAAAAAAGCAATATGATCTTTGATTGTAGATGTGATTATAGAATATATAAAACATATCACCTCTTGACTGAGAAGTCACAAGGAGAGAACATATAACGAGTATGACTAGAGATTGAAGCTTTGATAATGCCATTTTGTTGGTATGAAGTAAAATTTCAATGATTCAGTTTTTTTTTTGGTTCTTGGTGTGAAGGAAGTAAAAGAAAAAAACATGCCTATAAATACACCAGAGAGGGAGTGGATGAGTATGTTTAATATCAAATTTGTTTATATTGTTGAGATTTCTTTCTATATAAATAGGTAAAATCTTTTAAAAAGTTATAAAATATTCAAAGACTAAGTATTGTACATGCATTGCATTGGTTTCAAATTAATATAATATTATATGTAATAATTTATATTTTAATATGTAAATGTATTGTACAGTGTATTTAGAAGAAATTTTATTTTATTAAATGTTTATATTATATATTAACACAGATATCTAAAACAAATAAATGGTAAGATGATATTACCTTGTTTATATATATATATATATATATATATATATGATACTTTACTATATTAAGTCTCTGAATGGAAAAAGCAGATCAAGCGTTGCGAATCTAACATATCAAGCGTATAGAGCGGGATGAGAGTGGATCAAGCAGATCGAGCGGTTCAAATGTGGATCAAGCGGTTCAAAACATATGTTTGAATGGTGAAAGTGGATAAAAAGTGATCCAAAGTACTGTACCAATTTAAATTAATTTATATAAAAATTTATAATACTAATTATTTTTATAATTAAAAAGTCTTATTTTAAAATAATTTACTGATGAGAAATATAAAAAAATATAACAGAAAATTATTTTAAACATTAAATATATATCTGATTTTGGATGTTTTAAGATAATTATATTTTGATAAAAAGTGATGTAAAATCAATTTAAAATTATTTCTCAAATATAGCTTAGTTAAAGATGAATAAATTTCATGTACAATAAAATTAATTAAATAAGTAACTTAAAAAATTTGCTAAAAATAGTGATAGTATTTAACAGTTATTCTCAAAACACAAAAGTCAACAATTACATTATATGAAAAAATTAAATCTATTACTATAAAGAAGGGTTTCCCTCTTTTTAAAGGAGCCACGTCACTAAATACTGATTTCTGAACATGTGTCCAACCCTATAAAAGTTTCGTTCCTTTTAGTTTGTTTTGTTATGGGCTTTTAAGAGTGATGTGGGCTTGAATTAAAATTAACAAAAAGTTAAACCTATTCATCTTTCCCGACTCGCCCTCAACTCACGGCGAATAGTGATGTTAGGGTTCATTGTCCTTCTTCAGTATCCAACAATGGAGTTCCAGGATGGTGTGTGAGCCGAATCGTCACGAGAAATCTCTGGATCGAGCTTCATTGGCGTCGTTTCGCATTAGGTTCTTTTGAAACATAACATGATCAATTAATTGAAGTCGCCATTAACAACAATCTTTACTCCTTCATCCCACATATCAATCATTCAATACTTCTTACCTCTCTGAGGCGGTGTATATACACCTATAAAAAGGCCAGCTTTCATCCCCTGAATATATATCATCCTCACATCTCTTAATAACACCAGATCGAAACTTATTTTCCAGTAACTCATATATCCTTCTCGCTATGAGGTAACTGATAACTTTGTGCATGATCCTGTGCTAACTGGATCATTCCCCCGTGCATGTCCTATTGGTATAATGCCTTGATAAGGTATCAATCTTTAAAACCCACAATTATGTCTTAATTTATCACATTACTAGGAAACCATGGTCAACTTGCAGACTGAAAAAGTTGATTCAATGTCAATTGATTGTGAAGTTCATGGATTGTTGTTATCAGGCCAAGAAGCTTCATAACTTCGACTAAATATGTAAGTTTCATACCCTGCAAATCATCATTTCGATTCTTTCAATCATTGCATACCTCCGTCTGCTATCTTTCTCGCTGGCTTGAATACATGATCTATCTGATTCTTAGTTATGTACATGGCTTAGCTTTAGGGTTTTTCAGATGTCAAAGAAATTTTGCTTTCCTTTTAGAATGTTCGAAGATTTCTTTGAAATTGAAAATGTTGGTTTTATGTTTGGTTCTTGGTGATGACGCACTTCTCTGCGTACCTTACCTTTCGTGTCTTCTTATCAGATAATCTTTAACAGCCTTATGAATCCAGTTTAGGGGTAATTCGTTAAACTGAGTATTTGTCATTAGCTGGTAATCGCTAAATTAGTGATCTTTCATTACCCGGATCAGACTTATATGTTCTATATCAAACGTCGCATTAAAAACCTGTTATATTTTCTCTCTCTTAGGTATGTCCTGTATGCTCAAAGACTTTATAGATAAAAGACTATGTTGCAGTGTTTTAAGTGTTTATAAATAACTGATTAAGACTGTTTTCATTTTTGCTGATGGAGTCAACTTTTTCTTATGATCAGAACAATGTTTCACGATGAGATTCAAGGAGAAGAAACTTCAGAACATAGTATTTCTGGAAAGAGTAGAAACAAACTGAAAGATCAAGCTCTGCTCTTCCCCCAAAATCAAGGTAATTAATGCTCATAGTGCAAAAGTATGGGAATTGTTTATCAAAAAGAAGATGATCATGCGCAATGCAATTGTTGTTTCTGTAAATTTGCATAAACTGAAAGTAGCACTTGAAACGCGTACGTGTTCTCCACGTGAAATAGCTGAATGTATTTGTGATATTGTCTTAGAGTCTTTGAAGAATAAGAAGAAGTTTGTTCTTCAACGACTAAGTTTTGGGTAATGGGCCGAGTACGGTTCTGAGGCCCATAAGAGTATTATGACCGTTAGTAGAGAAGAGCGTGGTTTGGAGTGCGTGGCTCTGTGTTTCCACTTTCGACAAGAAGAACAAAGAGTACATCGATGCTCTGTTTAGTTCGAAAGAAGAAGGCAGTCTGTGTGCAGGCTTGAAGACAACACTCCTCTGTAACTATGGTTAATATTGTATGAAACCAAGTGTGGTTGAGTTAAGTGGTTGTAAGTGTATATAACCTAAGTGATTCTAGTGGATTCCGGGCATCAGATCCCGGCGAGACGTAGGGCGAAGTTGAAGTGCCTGAACTCGTTAACATTTGCTGTGTTCTGTTCTTTATTAATCACAAACAAACAACATACTACATACTACAAACGAGAGTTAAACATGAGAGAGAGAGTGATAAAGATTCAAAATTTATAAGTCATTATTGGGTTCGAATCACAACAATATTTTTGTTCCTTTTTTTTTTTTTTTTTTTTTTTTTTTTTTTNACCAACTGTTCACAGTCCATCTCAAAGCGCACTTCTCTGTTTCCTGTTTTTAAAATTTCTTGCATAGCCCAAATAAGACCTTCAGCTTCCGCATGTAGAGGAGATTCCACGGTGGCCGTTCCATGCATTCCAAACAGAGCCGGTGTTCCTGCGTTGAGGAGCACAAAACCCAGTCCCGTTTTTTCATTGTTGCTGATCCTTTATGTATTTAATACAGCTTGAGTTACTACAATATGTGTTTGTTTTAAGACTTTTTGATGCAAGTTGTCTTCTCTGTTACTGTTGTAAACTTGTGATGTGTTAACACATCTTGATCAATAAGTTCAAGTACAACGTGGGTTTTTAACTTTCTTTGAACGTGTCATATGTTTGAAATCGAAATTCGTTTGAAACTTTGAACAATGAGTAAAATGATTTTCTAATAGGTGAAAAAAAAATCGACATGTCAGTGAATTGTTAAAGAAATTATACAACCTTCCATAACTTTTGTATGGTAACATCTTGACTAAATATTTTAACAAATTTTTAAAAGCCTGTAAATATTGATATACTTATTTGTTAACAATTTAACCAAATAATTAAGCACTACGTCATAAATAGTTCATAAATATGTTATTAATCACGAGTACGTTTTTAACAAAACTAATTGTCAACTTTTAAATCATAAATTAAATTTTCAAGGCATTTTTAATGATTAAAAAAACTATGGTTATACTAATATATCTGAAAATTTTATATTCAATGGTACATTTTGAACATAAAATACTTTTTTAAATTGGATGTATAATAATACTAATAATTTTAAAAATCATGAATAATTTTCTTAACACAATTTTATAAAAGTAAAGTTATAAATGGGGTTATATTAATTTATAGTAATATATATATTTCATATTTTAAACATCATAGGAAGAACGAGAAATTCGATAACAAATATAATATATAGACATCATATTATTTTATCATTGTTAATAATTTAAATATATATTAAAATTTATTCCAAATAAAAATAAAATGTTATTATTATATTCTATAATTGGCTTACATCTGCATAATTTAAAAGGAATAAGAAATCATATAAAATTGTACAATCACTAAAAATACATTTTAATCTATCAAAACTAACGTAATTAATTAATTCAGTTATATTAATATATTTTTCTTAATTTAAATTTTTACAACTACAATATAAATGTATAGTAATTTTTGAATATTTTATGTATAAATTAATTAATTTTAAATAAATTTATAATAACTAATAAATAAAATAAATAGTTATTTACTAATAATGTTTATCATCACAAATGCACAATTGACTAAATCCAGATGAACGTAAGATTTCCTACATGTGGAGATACAATATTTTTGTCTTAATGTTTCTCATTTTCAGGTACAAGAAGTTGTACTCAGTTTGTCTATTTCTAGAACCCAAAACAAGCAAAGTTCTTGGAAGTTGAAATGACGAATCAAGAGATAAATGTGCAACATAAAAGCAAAGTTAGAAAGAAACACTATTGTTCATACCTTTGATGACACCCAGTAAGAGCAATCCTATAAACTTTAGGAAGGAATACCAAGAATTACGAAATCCCTTTAGGAAGGAATACTAAGAATTACTTTGGTATATGATCTAGAGGCATAAAAATGACTCAATTGAGCTTAAACAATGTAAACACACTGCTCGCCATGTCAGAACTTTGGGACGGACTGCAAAGAATTGGTAGCAATGCTCATGAATCCTCAGGGATGGCCAAGCTTTTCGACGGAACTGGAGAGGATTTCGACGTTAAGGATTTGTTTCCCAGAATTCAAAATCTCTTATGTTCCTAGATCTCAAAATGCTGTATCTGATCACCTAGCTAAGACTGCCCGATCCTTCTATCGTGATCTTTTGTTTGTTGGTTGTTCTATTCCGGTCTGGATTCCCAGACCACCTCAAGCTTGAGTAATAGATCAACATTTCGTTGTCAAAAAAAAAAAAAATGTAAACACGCTGCTCTAAAGAGAGCAAAACCAGAACAAACATAGTACTCTTTTTTTAGCACATAGTAAACATAGTACTTTATTCTCTTTATGAAGAAGCTCTCTGTACTACAAAACTTTTAAAATGATTACTAATGAAATATCTCTCGCTAATACATCGTTATAAGTTACATATGGGCTGTTAAATGTGACTAAGAAACCAAAAAAAACTAACCTCTTTTCCCCAAAAAATTTTCGATGAAGAAGGCTATTTTGGAATTATCTTTGCTATAATGTATTTAAATGACATTTGTTTTACAGTATATGCAAATAAATTTGACATCAACGTTTACTTAAGATATAGAAATTGGTAAAATGTTTTAATGTGGTAAATTATTGTTGGGATCAAAATCGGTACGACGGAATCAACGGCCGAAACTCCCCGCAGAAATATAAAAGGAATCGTTTTATAAAACCCGAAGAATCGTTTTATAAAACTCGAGGATCGTTTTATAAAACTCGAGAATCGTTTTATAAAACCCGAGGATCGTTTTATAAAACTCGAGAATCATTTTATAAAACTCGAGGATCGTTTTATAAAACTCGAGAATCGTTTTATAAAACTCGAAGAATCGTTTTATAAAACTCGAGAATCTTTTTATAAAACTCGAGGATCGTTTTATAAAACTCGAGGATCGTTTTATAAAACTCGAGAATCGTTTTATAAAACTCGAAGAATCGTTTTATAAAACTCGAGGATCGTTTTATAAAACTCGAAGAATCTTTTTATAAAACTCGAAGATCGTTTTATAAAACTCGAAGATCATTTTATAAAACTCGAGAAGCCGTTTTATAAAACTAGAAAATCGTTTTATAAAACTCGAGAAGCCGTTTTATAAAACTCGAAGATCGTTTTATAAAACTCGAGAAGCCGTTTTATAAAACTCGAAGATCGTTTTATAAAACTCGAAGATCGTTTTATAAAACTCGAAGATCGTTTTATAAAACTCGAAGATCGTTTTATAAAACTCGAAAAGCCGTTTTATAAAACTCGAGAAGCCGTTTTGTAAAACTCGAAGATCGTTTTATAAAACTCGAGAAGCCGTTTTATAAAACTCGAAGATCGTTTTATAAAACTCGAGAAGCTGTTTTATAAAACTCGAAGATCGTTTTATAAAACTTGAAGATCGTTTTATAAAACTCGACGACCGTTTTATAAACTCTAGAAGCCGTTTTATAAAACTCGAAGATCGTTTTTTAAAACTCGAAGATCGTTTTATAAAACTCGAAGATCGTTTTATAAAACTTGAAGATTGTTTTATAAAACTCGAGAAGCCGTTTTATAAAACTCGAGGATCGTTTTATAAAACTCGAGGATCGTTTTATAAAACACGAAGATCGTTTTATAAAACTCGAAGATCGTTTTATAAAACTCGAGAATCATTTTATAAAACTCGAGAAATCGTTTTACAAAACCGCGAAAAACCGAAACCGCCGCAAAATGCAAACTAGTCACGACTAGTTCGCCTGCTGGTGAACTAGGAGCCTCTCTACTATGCCCGGCTTAGTTCGCCTGCTGGCAAACTAAGCCAAGCCGGCTTAGTTCGCCAGCAGGCGAACTACTGACTTTGCCCCACATGTTCTTATCGCCTAGTTCGCCATATGGCGACCTGGCCAAGCTGAACTAGCTCGCCGTACGTCGAGCCGACCATCACGAGCCTCGATCTCCCACATCCTTGATTCAAGGCATACGTCCTTCGACACGATCGTATTCCGAATCACGGTCGAAATGTCTCCCGTTTCGTCTTGATCCGTCCTATCGTTCGAGTTTTACGATAAAAACCGTAAAACTTTGTTTTCTCAAAAAGAACTCGAGGAAATCATATAAGACAGCAACGGTTAAACGAAACACCGAATATTGCCTAAACTATAAGATTTATTCGAGATTTTTCGTAAAAATCGTACAAAACGCGTTTTTAATAAAACCCCGAGTAAATCGTAGAAAACGGCAACGATTAATCGAAACATCGAACATTGCTTAGCTTTACGATTAACTCGAGAAACTTATCTAAAAACGGCATCGTATCAGGAAACTATCTCGTCTAAAGTCGTAAAACAGATTTATCGCAAAACGGCTCGGAAAGTCATAAAACGCGATAAAAGCCACTCGCGACTTTAAACGAAGTCCAACCCGAAGATACGACGACGTTTTGGCGATTTACTCGCAGAAAGAAGATAAATGTCAAACTTGAAGATAAATGTCAAGTTTGAGGATAAATAGAAGATTTCCGCGGGAAAAAAGGAAAGATCGAGATAANAAACGGCTCGGAAAGTCATAAAACGCGATAAAAGCCACTCGCGACTTTAAACGAAGTCCAACCCGAAGATACGACGACGTTTTGGCGATTTACTCGCAGAAAGAAGATAAATGTCAAACTTGAAGATAAATGTCAAGTTTGAGGATAAATAGAAGATTTCCGCGGGAAAAAAGGAAAGATCGAGATAAATGGAAGATTCTCATTAAACTCGAATCTGGGCGAAATGGAAAGACTAAACCGCCTAGGAAGGGAGTATATAAGAAAGAGGCATAAGGCATAAGCAAAGGGACGAAAATCAGAGCTCTCATCTGAGACTTTTACAACTTTTCTAGACTTAGAATTTTCCGCACTTAGAAACTTAGGCTTTTTCTCGACAAGTTCGGTTTCTATGACTGGCGCTAAATTACTAGACGAACTCGCCCAGGCAGTTCGATCTCTGGTCCAGCTCTACCAACTGAACTACGTTCGACTTGATCCTCGAAAATGGTACGTAGGCAGCCTTTCATAAGGTTCAGTCCGAAATCAATCAAACCTTTTTTCCTATCTTTTCCGTCTTTCGTTATCGAGCTGCGACTCGACTAAATCTAGGGTTTTATTTTTGTAACTCGCTGAAGGCCCCTGCGGCCAAAGCCTTTGTAATTCATTGTAATGATCGCAACGCTCTTACGCGAATCAGAAATAACATCAACTTTCTTTATAAATTCGTTTTATTGCGTTTTTCATATTTTTCAGCATTTATTTGGTTACTTGTCGTTGGCTTTCGCAGAGATCCGGTTCCTCTGAGAAATTAGGGTTTTCCTAAGTTCCCTTATTTAACAGAAATCAACAAGTGTGAATCTCGGTTCCCACAATTATCTTTTTTGTAACAAAAAATTTCTTTGTGTTTTAGGTTTTTGATGATTATATTACAATAATTATGACAAAAAGTATCTCCCATTGTAATTAGATTGGGGATCTTGATTATGTTTAACGCAAAAAGAAATCTGCTCGGTTAAAATACAAGTTCCATTTTATTGTTAAACTAATTGTCAGTTTAATGATTGCAACTTCTTTGATTTTTTTTTCTCGAACCAAGCTATATGATTAATTTTGTTTCCAAGATTCTTTTTTTTTTTGTTATGAGAAAAGAAAATAAATTTTGTAATTAGTTAACAGAGTAAGGAATTTTTTTTTAATTCATATAACAAAACAATTTCTAGAAATGAAAAAAAAAATTGCAAAATATTTTTAACAGTAATAAAATGTGAGAAAACAACCCAACTTATCTATGAAATAAATATCAGTCCCACCTTTTACAACAACATTACATGTCCACCACCATAGCTTAAAGTAGCGAACATGTAATTTTGGTTCAGCATGGACAACTATGCTATTACGGATACATACGAAAGAAAGCACCTCCAACAAAATATCAATTATGCAAACTTTATTTGACAGAATTATGGATCAAATCTAAATAATGTACATGGATTCAGATGTTAAGACATAACATAGTGAATGAAATGTAAAATAAATATATAGTAGCTTAAGCAATAACTAACCCAGTAACTACAACATATAGAAAGAAAATAAGAGTAACTAAACATTAAAACAACACAGACATATGGCGCCAAGCATCATAATTTTGGTAACACGTTGACATTTATCTATAGTAATAGGAAAATACTCTACCATAATCCTTTTATCAAAATGGAAGTAGAAATTAAATATTTGCACAGTTTGGATGAACTCAGTAAAATAGAATAACCACAAAAATACATAGGTGAAACATGATCGTACATCACTTAAAAGTAAAAAAAAAAGCTTTCTAGCACAGATCAAAACTAAGAACTGCTCTCTTTCAAACCATTTAAGTACCATATTGTAAATTTACCTAAATGCAACGACTCTAAGAGCCAATCTGCTTACATTCTACACAAAGTGATCCCATGAAATTTATGATTCACATATATACATAAAAATAGAACTAAAAAATAAAAAACAAATATCAGCGAAATAACTAACGAATATAACAAAAAGGTTAACTATAAATAAAATTAGGATCTTAAAATTCTATTCATTATTTTGTTTATAAAATCATTTTCAATCTACACTAATTTTTAAATGTTTCATAAATATATATATATATATATATATATATATATATATATATAATAGTGGGATTACTGTTCATAGCAGTTCTTTGGTTTTACTCACAAATTCTGACTGCAAGCAGTCCAAAAATATAATATTAATTAAAAAGACAGATCAAAATTTAACTTGCATAAACTCTTGAATAGAAAAACAGATGGTGGTTCCTACACTTACGTGTGTCACCCACTTTTTGCCTGCTCCCCAATCAAAACCTTAAGTTGACTATCTTGTGTTCCAGAAAACAAGTTGAATTCCAGAACAATACCTAATGTTTAAGATATGAATGTTTTTATGTTGGGACGAGTTTGATTGCAGTGTCACACAATGTCACTCTTCCAAATTATGGCTAGTGTAGTTAACTCAGTTTCAGAACCAACTCTTGCAATGTAAATAAAGTGTATGAATATAGAAATATATTATTTCAAGAAAAATAAATAGCAAAAATTAAGATGAGGTATAACACTTTCAGAATGTGTGTTTATTAATCTAGTTTACTAGATATCATAACTGTTTTATCCGAAAATGGTATTTGGATTTATACACCAAGATTTTTAATGTGAGCTTAGGAGAAGTCTTCATAATGAGATTAAGTTGAGAAAAGAGATTATATAAATTAAAGATTTAATTATAAAGATGATGTTATCTTGATGTAAATCTAAGAATCTATAAAAGTCTTTATAGTATTTTTGGTGTAAGAAGAAAGAGTCCCCCATTTGACAAAGAGGAGGTGTCTCCTTATTTATACAAGGATCTAGGGTTCACTAGTGAGATGAGCCTTTGTTCATTGTCTAATGGGCATTTGTTGAAAGTGAAAACCCACTCCAACAGTAACCCCCCCCCCCCCCCCCCCCCCCCCGCGCAGCTCGTTGAGAGAAATGCAACTGATCTCTGCGAATTTCACGAAAAGGGTTTATGAGACAATGAACTCAACCCATAATCATGTCATGGACGAGTTGTTATGGACGGATTGTCATGGTTAGGTTTTCATGACAATGTCTATGACGAACTGTTTCGGACAAGCTGTCGTGGACGTCTTCGGATTCCAATCGGGCTTACGGGATGTTGCGCAAATGAGCTCTATGGAGAGTGATTTAAACCACCCGAATGAGCCACCATGGATGAAGTGTCAATAGACTAGCTGCCAAAGGCAAGTTGCCATAGACATCATCATGGATGAACCGCCATGGACAAACCGTCATAATCAAACCGTCATGAAATGGACTTTGCCGAGTTGAATCCTAACAAGGACAAACTTGACGTCGCCGAGAAGGATCCTGACGAGAACATTCTGGAAAATGCCGAACTGGACCTTGCCGAGGACGAACTGGAAGGTGCCGAACTGGACCCTGCCGAGGGCGAACTGGACCTCGCCTAGTTGTATCCTGCCGAATTGGATCCTGTCAAATTGGATCATGATGAGGATGGCCTGAAAAATCTGACATGCCTATTATACCCAGATTCAATCATTTGTGACAGATACATCTCCGTAGATCCCTACAGACGGCGCCAAATGTTTTATCCGAAAATGGTGTTTGGATTTATACATCAAGATTTTTAATGTGGGCTTAGGAGAAGTCTTCATAATGAGATTAAATTGAGAAAAAGGAGAAAAGAGATTATATAGATTAAAGATTTGATTACAAAGATGATGTTATCTTGATGTAAATCTAAGAATCTATAAAAGTTTCTCTCTAAAAGTGTTTTTTGGTGTAAGAAGAAAGAGTCCCCCCTTTGACAAAGAGGAGGTGTCTCCTTATTTATATAAGGATGTGTCTAGGGTTCCTAGTGAAATGGGCCTTTGTTCATTTTCTAAAGGTCTTTGTTGGGGGTGAAAATCCATTCCAACAATAACTGAGAAACATGTTCTCAAACTAAAGTTTTAATATGTACAAACATACAATTATTGCATAGTAATGAACTTTAACAGGGTCAAATGATCAGTGACCCATTTGAAGGAAAATTTATTGGAAGTGTTACTGTTTTCAAACATGTTTATTTGTTTCACTTTAAGTTGAAACATATATTACTAAAGAAGTTTCATCAGAGACCCGCACTTGGATCACCGGAGTTTGCTGCCACGACCCCAACTTTTTTGCCTGAGCTTGCTTCTTCTCCCGGAAAAGCAACCGAGTCGCCATTTAAGCCGTCAACAATCACATCAATCTTCTTAAACTGGTATGGCCACTTGCTGTTATACCAAAACAGCCTCAGATCGAATTTGTTGTCCTCCGGAGAGAAACTCTGCAACAAGAGAACCCTATGATGAGTTTTCTTTCACTCGTGACAGTTTCAAAACATGTATCAGACAAGTTTCTGTTCAGTAGCAATACCTCAGCGTGGTAGGATGGTGTGAGGACAGTCATTTTGTGTCGATTAATGGAATAATACTTGAAGAAGTACTTCCCTTTCTCAGCTACTTCTACTGGGATTTAGGTTAGTTCCCCACCTGTAACACAGATTCTGCAGAATCATTACATAACAGTTTTAGTATCAATGTATAATGATTTGGTACATTTGTCTAAAGATTGGAACTCAAACCTTGAACATGAAAACTGGGCCACACCAAAATATCTTTCTCATTCTTCCGTAGACTAATAACTTTTCATATGTCATTCTCATTTCCACTTCATCAAGCTGTTTTCACAACACACGATATCTGAATAAACACTTCAGCTATAGAGATTAGGGGTGGATTTTTGAACCGAACCAAAATATTCTGTTAGTTCGGTTCAATTTAGCAGGAGTTTTTCAAAACTTTGATTTTCGGTTCAGTTTCAGCATTAGGTTACTTCAGCTTTCTTAAGAAAATCATATAACCAAACCATACCAAAAAATCCAAACCTAACTAACCAAATTTTCAACCGAACTATCTAACCGAATTTAACCGAACTTATCCAAAATTTTAACAAAATTAAACGAAAACATAACCGAACTCAAAAACTTCGGTAGGATTTAAAAAACCGAACTAAGCAAGTACTGAACTTTATTTTGGGTTAGTTTAGTAAGATTTATGTTGAACTAAACTAACCGAACTGAACTACCGGAAGACCTAATAGAGACTCACAAACAGTTTTGTTATTACTTGAAAATAGTCAGTTCGAATAGAATTTCAACAAAAGAAACCAACCTGGCAATCCAAGTAATTATTTTCATTTACTATAGAATTTCAACAAAAGAAACGAATATTCATTTTACCCTTTTGAGTTTTGTCTTGATAATTCATTGTTTGGTGGTTTTTCCTGACTTTTTAAATCAGATCCAGAAACAGAAGTGATGGCTTTATCACCAAAAACACTAATGGCAACCAACAGATTCATATGCGAGATCTGCAACAAAAGGTTTCAAAGAGACCACAACTTGCAGCTGCACTAGAGAGGACACAATCTACCATGGAAGCTTAAACAAAGATCAAAAAGACGTGATAAGTATTAGACATAAAGCATTCTACATAGGAAGTTGGAAAAGATCCTTATTAGTATATAAAATAGATAAGTTAATATATTTATAATCAATTAATTTTATTAATAAGGATTAAGGAAGAAAGTCTATGTCTGTCCTGAGCCAAGCTGTGTCCATCATCATCCATCAAGAGCTCTTGGTGACTTAACAGGAATCAAGAAGCATTTCTTCAGAAAACATGGTGAGAAAAAAAGGGAAATGTGGTAAGTGTTGGAAGAAGAATGCGGTGCAATCAGTTTGGAAGGCTCGTGCTAAGACTTGTGGCACTAAAAAATACAAATGCGAATGCGGAACTCTCTTTTCTAGGTAACATTAAACCAACATATGTAATTTCATATGTTTTTCTTATTTTATCAAAGATGCATTTGATGAAATTTGTGCATCTAATTTATTAATTTAGAGTCATATTTTTATCTACCATTAACAAGTTATAGTACAACTACTTAAACAATTAGTTAATATGATATATTTAATTATTTACTTTCATAATAAACCAGTTTTAAATTTGAATTTTATCTATATTATTAAAAGAGAAATACATATAGAAGTTGTCCCTAAGTTTTCAAAGTTATTTACACTAATATGCCACTAGAATTAAATTAAATTATCTATTTTAATGTTTATCTTTTCCAGTTAAATTAATGTGTTTTCTAAAATTATTTTTTACTAAACTTTCTCTATAAAATCAAGGCCAAAAGTTTTTTTTTCTAATACACTACGGTTAATGTGTTTGACGCTAACTGCAATATGCAGTATACAGATTTCTTTAATAAAATTCAAAGTGTATTTGTATAAAAACGAAAAAGGTAAATAATAATACTAACATATAAATTATACCGACCATTGTCTATTAGTGTAAACTAAAACCTTGAGAGTGCATATACCCTATATGTAAAATATTCAAACCATCTACACAAATTGATCGATGTAAACAGGGTCTCATCGGTCGATAGAGGTAGTGATCGTGTAGCTATGTTCCTAAAAACAAATAAAAACGAAAGTAATAAATAAAAATAAAACAAAACTAAGTAAGAAAATACCTAACAGTGTGTTGCCTCCCACTCAAGGCTTATTTAAAGTCATTTAACTTGACTATGGAGGTATGGTGGCTAGTGAGGTGGGTTGCATGTACTTGTTGGGAAACAAGTATCCTCCTTGTTTTGTGATTCATCAAACCATGAAGTTAAAAAGCTTCTTGTGGCTTTCTCGCTTCGGTTCATACTAGCTTTCAAACCATGCACTTCAGTTTGGATCCTTTCTAACCACTCCTCTAGGCTGGCAATGCTGTACTGATGATGCCCAAGCATGTTGTAGATGTGTTCTGCATTCAGCTGCGTGGTGTCGTGGTGTGGGGTCTCATTGGTCGATTCTGGAGGTTTCATATCGGTCGATGTGTTGTGGGCTTCATCGATCGATGGGGATGGGTCAGGTCGGCTGGCAAGCTGTCTTTGAATATCTTCTACCTCCTTCTGAATATCCTCCACTGTGCACTGTAATCCTTGAACGTCACTCTATACTGGGAACCAATACTCGTCTAGTAATCTGTAATCTTCGTCTCCACAAAATTCAATAGATCTGTAGATATCTCTTGTGGTTTCTTCAAGTTCTTCTCTGGTACAGTAGTCTGGTGCGCGTGTATCGATCGATGGACTGGGTGAGTCATCGATCGATAGCCTCTGTAAGTGACTCTCGATAGCCTCTGTAAGTGACTCTCGATAGGTTCATCAAAGGTTGTATCGATCGATGTTGTTGGTGCTGCATCGGTCGATGGTCGTCTCTGAGATTCAAGTTGTGCGCGCAATATGGTGACTTCTTCTTGTAGGGCTTCTCTTTCTTTTTGTGCTAAGTCATTGCTTGACATATTCCATAGTAGTTAACCTCGAAGTCTCGATATGACTTTCTCCTGTTCTAGGCCCAATCCTGCTTATTCCCAGTTGCGTTCACTGGTTCTCTCGTTCAGCATGTCGGTGACCTCTCTTCTGTGTAGAGCTTGCAATCTGGAACTCCTTTAGCATATTGTTCAGCATGCTCCGGTAAGCAGAAACAAGAGCGCCCAAATAGTGAGGCTTTTTTCAGTAGCTTCTCAATGTCTTCTTTGTAGACATGGATGATATCTCCGTTGACCTCTTTGGCATAACCAGCTTCATCTCTGTAGACACCAAATTCGTCTTTCTTTTCCCAGGAGAAACGACAAACTTCGTGTTTGAAAGCTCTCTTCCCAAACTCGCGTTGTATATCGGTCGATGCTCGTCGCCATGCATCGGTCGATGCTCGCTGAAATTGGTGCTGATCGTTAGGGTAGCAGGGTGGTTGGGTGGAAGGGTTGACTGGTCCATTAGCCATCTGAAGGATGTCTGCAATGTCTTCTTGGGATATCGGAATGATTCTTCCATCTAGTGCTCGTGCATGACCTTCTGGATCCCTGAAAATACCATATTCATCCGGAATTAGTGAAGTAAAATCGAAAGTATGTGTTTGTACCTCGGATGGTGTTGATGCTGTATCGATCGATGGTGGGGCTGGTGCATCGGTCGATCTGTTGAGGAACATGTCGGTCGATGGCTGGTGCTCCGTGTCGGTCGATACGGGTGCTTCAGGTCGGATCACGGATGGTAGTGGTGCTGTATCTACTGCAAAACTCTCATGATAACTGCTCGCCCAACTTCCAATCGAGTAATCTCCGTCTCGTGGTTCGTGTGGGACATAGACTTGTGCGCAGTTAGGTTCGTCGCTCGTTGATTCAAAACGCCGTTTGAGCGATCTGGGTTGGGGTATATCGGTCGATGGGGAAGGGTTTCCATCGATCAATGGTCTGAAGATGAACGATGGGAGGGGAAGTCTGGCTTCATCTTCTCGAAGAAATTTATATTCGGTGGCTCTTTCCTCTTCATAATCCACATCGTACTCCTCCTGAGTAGTGATGCTAGCTAGCTCGGGCATGTAATGATCGTTCGCCCAATCATTGGTGCCAAAATCGCCGTTGGGAAACTCTTCCTTGATCTTCTGGAATAGCGTATCGATCGATGACCATGTGTATTCATCGGTCGATTCTGGTCGGCTGGTATCGGTCGATGGTAAAAGACTGCCGTCAGTCGATACGTCTAGATCGGTTTCATACTCGGCCATGGAATCATACTCGTGGGCACAGAAACATGTTGCTACGAGTTCTGGGTTCTTCATTCTTGGAAACTTGATGACTGAAACATGATTGTAGTGGATGGTAGGGTTGATGAGTGTTAGACAGAGCTTGTTGGTTTTGAGATCACAAACGGCTCCAACTGTGGCTAAGAAGGCTCTTCTAAGTAGTAGAGAAGTCTTGAAGTTGAGCTTGTTGGCTAGAACATGGAAGTCTGTAGGAATTAGGGTTTCTCCAATCTGTACCTCAAGGTTTCTAACTATTCCTCCAGAGCTCTGCTGAGAATAATCCACAAAGATGAAGGATTCTTCACTAGGCTCGATCTTCAGACCTAGCTGGTCTGCCATAAGCTTGGGTAGGATGCTGACTCCAGATCATGTATCACATAGGGCACGAGGGAACTCAACACCTCTGATAGAACATGGTATTGTGAACTTCCATGGGTCGCTCTTCTTCTCCAGTGTGGTCTTCTTCTTAAGATTGTCTCTGACTTGATGAAACATCCTCCTTATGTCTTCTTCTGTCTCTCTTGTTTCTCTGCAAAACATCCACAATCTGTGTGAAAAGTAGGCTTCTTCAAAAGGTTTCTCTTTAGGTATTCTGAGAACTCTTTTTCTGAAGCTTGACAATTCTTTCTCATTAGCTTCCCTTTTATAAGGCTTTGCTATCTTCTCTTTCCTTTTTCTATGAACTCTTCCAGTAGTTTCCTTTTCAATCTCCATGGACTAAAAGATATATGTGGGTCTCTCCAAGATGGCTTTCTGAGAGCTTCTAGTAGTGTAATATTTCTCCCGGAATGTGTCAATACGTGCACCATCTATCTTGGGGAGTTGCACTCGGCGGTGGGGTACCGTGTATCGGGCGACACTAACTGGAGTGCGTCGGTCGATAGCATGGTCTTCATGTCGATCGATAGGAGGGTAATCATGTCGGTCGATGTCTTGCGGTTCGATCTTGACAGGGACGGGCGGATGTGGGTGAAGTGCTGCGAAAGCTTCGTGAGTCAGAGTCTGGACGGTACTGCACTCATACGGGTACTCATCTAAGTCCATCGATCGACAATCATCAAAGTCTATTGATCGATGTACATGGGATGGTATCGGTCGATGATCACGGGGTGATATCGATCAATAGTAGTCGCGAACGAAGTCTCTCTCATCATCAGATTTCTGAATCTCTTCTACTACCTCTTGCCAAAAATCATCATCCAGGATGGCATTGATGTTATTGTTGTTGGCAAGCTCCTGCTTCCTTTGGGCTTCTACTGTCTGAAACACCTGAGTCTCCAGCTTCTTCATATGGGTGTTTAAACCATCTAGCTCTTTTTGGAGAGTGTTGTAGACGGAGTCAATCTTCCCATTGAAGTCTGTCTAGAGTTTCTGCTGACTCTCAAGGACCTTGTCAAGCATCTCTTCCAGTTTAGTATCTTGGGTGGGTGGGTGTGGGTTGGAGTAGAATGAGTTTCCATAGCTCATGTTGTTGTTGGGGTTGCTGCTGCTGAAGGTGTTGAGCTTCTGTGAATTCTGATTGAAGTTGCTTCGCTGACCTGTGTAGTTTCTGTTTCCTCCTTGGTTACCAGACCTCTGAAAACCAGCTTCACTGACCCAGTTCACATCTTCTTCTATATAATCTTCACCTGTAGTCTCTGCATCCTCCACTGAACAGATCTGCTTGTTTATCAACTTCTGAATGGTATCCAGCTGTGCTTGTACTTCATTGATGTATTCCTTCCCAAGGAATGATGTAGCTTTTGTCTTCATGAAGTTCTTCGTGCTGTTGCTGGAAGCTAAATTATCAATTAGCTTCATAGCCTCTTGTGGATTCCTGGTGTTGAAGTTGCCTTCACTAGCTGTATCAAGAGCTCTTTGATAATCCAATGTGATGCCTCTGTAGAAAGTGCAAAGAGGTTGCACTTTGTTGAAACCGTGGATTGGGCAATCTCTTTGGTAGGACTTGAATCTGTTCCATGCATCTTTGAATGACTCTTCAGGATTCTGAGTGAATGTAGCAATCTTTTTCCTCCATTCTTCAGCACGTGACTCATCAAAGAAGTTACGCAGGAATGCGTTCTTGATGTCACTCCAGGTTGTGAGAGAACCTGGTGGTAGTTTTCTAAGCCACTGCAAAGCTTCTCTAGATAGAGAGTACTTGAAAAGCTTGCAGAGAAGATAGTCTTGAGGGACTCCATTGGCTTTTATGACGGTTATGAGATCCTCGAACCTCTCCAGATGGTCCATAGGGTGCTCATTGGACAACCCATAGAAGGGTATTTGTCCTACAAGAGTGTAGTACTGCGGCTTAAGCTCGAAATCTTCTCTCTGAATAACAGGAGGGCGGATGGCTGATCGGTTGGAATAGAACTGATCTGGACGGTTGTAGTCAGCCAAAGATCTAGCTTGGTTAGCCTCTTCTACAGGTTGAATGATGTATGTAGATGCAGTCTCTTGCTCAGGTATGATCTCCTTCTGAGCGTTCAGCTTTTGACATGCTGCATTACGCAGGTGACCATCTCGATCACGCAGGTCTCCATTCTTATCGGTAGTGAGAATAATAGGCGCTACCATGTCTCGCCGGTTAGTATCAATCGATGTAAGATGAGGTATATCGATCGATGTCGGATGAAAGGTATCGGTCGACGAACGGTTGTTGATGTCGAGCGATGTGGCGGTGAGAGTATCGGTCGACGTTGAAGGTGTCTCGGTCGACTGTGGTAGGCAAGTATCGGTCGACAGGGATGTGTTGATTTTGATCGATGAGGAGCGTAGGTCTTTGCGGATGCTACGTTCCAAGCCGTGAGGATCTTCTGAGTACAAAAGGTGTTTGTTCTTGTTGCTTCTAGTACTGCTGGGCATGTACCTGAAAAAGACAAGAAATTTTTTTTGGTGTCAGAAGATAATTAAACAATAAAAGAAAAATAACCTAGACCTAATCAGATTAAATCTAATGTTATCAAAGTTCCCCAGCAACGGCGCCTAATTTGATATCACTCAAATGTTTAACCCTAAGAAGTGAAATACTCTCTCAAATAAGAGGTTTAGTTGTAGTACTTAGGGATCGAATCCACAGGGAACTAAGGAACACAATAGATATAATCCTAAATGATTATGCTAAAATAGTAAAATTGCAGTTTTGTAAGCAATGGTAAGTTGCTTAAGAGAATGGATTTTAGGTTTGAAACAATAAAAGAAAATAGTTAGATTCAAGGTTGCTATTCTGATAATCAGGATTATAATGCTAAAGATGTTTTAATGAATTGCTTGTAAGATATATGAGAACTTCGATTCTTAGATAGATCTAATAGCAGTCGCTAAATAGACACATCCATTGATCTTATTACCAGCAATATCGACCGATGGTAAGATCCCCATGTCGAACGATATGAGTAGCCGTCGATCGATTACTCTATAGGAGTATCGATCGATATAGCATAAGATCGAATCGAAACTGTGTTCACCAAGATCATAGACCGACTCTCGCACAACCCTAGAGGATCTAAGCTCATGCCAAATGATTTCAGGACAATGATTAACAAGTTAAATCACATCCATGATCATACTCTAGATAGCTACTCTAGAGTAAGCATTAGGGTTCATTTGGATAATGAATATCAACAATTCAACATTCCATAGTTGGGGCTAATCCCTCATAACTATTTGAACCCTAAATCTAACAATGAAATCTACTCAGACATAGCTGAGAGATTCATAACAACAAGGTAGTAATAGAAACTCATAGATAGAAGATTGAACTTTTGGTTCTTGGAACAACAAATCTCTTTGTGAGTTTCTTATAAATCTAGAATTCTAAAACCTTTAAGAAATTAAGATGAAAAGAAATACTTTATTACAAAGGAACAAGAAAAGTATGCAAAGCTTTTCAAGTACAAAAGTAACTAGAACAATAGAAACATTCAAAAAGGCATAAAAAGTATGAAAAGCATGTCTAGCCAAACACAATGGCAAAAACTATAAATAAGAGTTCCATTAGGTTAAAAACTCGTCAGGGGCATTCTTGTAATATTGGGAAGACTTGGGCTTCAAGTCGGCCAAGTTGAACTTGTTTTCCACGCATCATATCCATCGATGGTACATGGTGTACATCGATCGATGGAGTATCTCGACTTCATCTTCAAAAGAAGCGTTATCGATCGATTAAACAGGGTTTGTATCGACCGATATGTATCCTCATTGTCTGATCTTCATAGTCATTTCGGAAAAATCTCCTTTAAGCTCCAAAAGGGCACCTAAATCATCACTTTACTCCAAAGTGCTCCTGAACTTGAAAACATACCTAATAGACTCCAAAACATATATAAAACTCATAAAAACATATCAATAACATGGCTAAAAACAGGTCAAAATCATGGTATATAACAAGTCATATAAGCCGGCGCCAAGTCGCAGACTTTAAATCAGAAAGAACCAGGTGGAAATCGCCCACAGGTAAAACGAGAGCCAATCAGTCATCGCACATCCTTAGAGCCGAAAGTAAACCTAGGTGTTGCCCTAAACCCAGTCCTACTGGTCCATTAACATCTCAAGACATGATACGAGATCTTAAGAACATGTCCCATCGTCTATATCTAATACGCTCATGAAACTTCGCGAAACTCCTAAACAATTCTGAACATCCTCGTTCAGTAAGAGCAAACGAATAAGACGATAAACTAAGAGTTAAGATACGAAGTGACTACTCGTATCTTTCCCTCGCACTTCGCAGAAGTATAAACTAAAACGCACAGAATTTCGATTATTCGTCGTATATATAAAGCCGCAAAAAACAGCTAGGACCAAAAGCCACCAACGGCCGATCCCAAATACATAGTTCACATGGCCTCACAAGACCATAACATACATAAGATCAAATACGGCCACACTCGACCTACATACATCAAAACCTTAAGATAAAAAATAAGGGAAACAATCCCAAACCACCCCGAGGATCAGAGGTCAAGGAAACCAGACATGGAGACTCCAAAGGAGCTCACTGGCTGATCCACCTCTCCTTCCTCAGCTGCGATGCCCTCCGCATCCCCGATACCAGCTCCGGCTTCTGCTGTATCCTCAGAAACCTCAATGGGTTCCCAAAGCTGTCGGATCCTCCCCTCGATCGGAGGAACCTGTGACTCAGCATGAACACACCCATCCATAAGGCCTGACATGATGGCAATATCGGGAAGAAAGGAGAAGTCAGCGTCCTGCGACTTCCAGAGGGAAGCGACTGAACCGTGGCACTCGCGGAAGTCGCCCACGTCATCCTGAGCTTCCTTAAAACCTTGGAATTCAGTGTTTAACAGGGCGGCTCTCCTTGCAAGTTCGGTGGCAACCTTTCTCCTCTCTCACCTCTCCGCACGGACGGGAGCTCGAGAATGGGATTCAGCCTGCGCACGGTATCGCTCCGCCACCTGGTTCTAGAACTCAATGAACTTCCTCTCGATCTCCTCGGACATGAAATGCGAAATGCGCGCTTCTCTGAAACCTCCGTCTAATGCCGAGTTAAAAACTCGCATCCCATGTACAAATCGAGGTTCAAAAACGGAAATAATAATCTAAAGATTTTTCGAAAGGATTCAGAGACCGAACCTCGTTGATCAACCGAGAGCCTTCCGTGACCACCTCTCTCCTCGATGCCTCGGTCAGAGACACTTGAATGGTAAAACCGGGAAGAAGGTTGCCAAAGAAGTCACTCGGAAGGGGAACTTCACTTGCTACGCTCCCGTTACCCGTTTCCCATCCAGGGATCGCAGGATCTTCCGAGACACTCCTGAAAGCAATCCCCTTATCATTCTGAGGCCTAACCCTCTCCCTTCGATCAGAAACGGCTTCGGGGCGTGGCTCGTCTGCGTCCGACACATGCAAGGGTACGAGGATGCCGCGCGATCGGTGGAGCTCCACTGCATTTCGGATCCTATCGAGGGTAAAGAAGTTCCAGAAGAACGGACCGCTGCGGAGAAAGTCCCGATTAGCATAGAGATCCCTGGGAGTATCCAGAAGGACCATGTTCGCTGCAAAAAAATATATACCAAAAGCAATCAGATATCTCTGAAATCAAGGAAAAAAAATGAGTTCGATCGTATTACCATGGTTCAAGTTCCATTCGCTACGGAACAGGTGAAGGCAGTTCACCTCTACGGACTCGCCGTCCACTCGAACTAAGAAGAAACTATCGAACCACCCCTTAGCGTTGGAAGTATGCCCCTGGATGATCGACATGTCTTTCTTGGGGGTGCATATGGAACGAGTATACATTCCCCTACTTCCGCGTCGCCCATAGCCCTTCAAAGTTATCAGAGCTAAGGTTCATCCCGAGCTCATAGCTTAAGATCAACACGCCAAAGTCATAAATAATATTTAGCTCAAAAGTAACATTTTTCTGCAATTTTTCATATATGTTATAAAAATTAATTTATATGTTTGTGTATACTAAATACATTTAGAAAAGTCATAAATAATATTTAGCTCAAAATTTCCGTTTATCAGTTCGTGTTGATCCATTTCATTCCATATTTCTTATAGCATATTTTTATCTTAGATTAACTTCATTATTAAATTCATAACAATAAGAACTCAATTATCTTATAAAATAGTAAATAACAAAGATCCACCTTACATAACATTAAGTTTATATATATATATATATAAACTATATCTGTAGATGAATTTTCAATCCAGAAAATTATATATTTTTTCGCCCTTCTTAAAACGCACCGTTTCGTAACATTTTTATATAATTAACTTCAGAAGATGTTAATAGTTATTATGATAATTCATATATGATATAATGCTTTTAAATAAGAAAATAAAACCATTATATTTATTTATATAAACTGATTATCGTTTATTATTTATGTACCTTATAAGTATAAAAAAATGCCAGTTTATATCTCTTTCTATAATTTCAACAATTAGTTACCATAAATTATTGTTTTTAATACTATGTAAAATATCTGGTAAGTGATATTAATTGGTTATAGAGTTAACTTTTCTTTTTAGATCTATTTGAATCAAAATTAAAAATCATCGACCAATCAAATTATAACAATTTTGTAAGAATTCACCTATGATCAGATCGACATGTAAGCAAAAATCACTAAAGGGAATTCTGAATTTAGATAAAATATAATGATTTTAAATAAGAATATAAAATAATTATATTTATTTATATAAATTGTTTATCGTTTATTATTTTATGTACTTTATAAATATAAAAAATGATCAATTTATATCTCTTTATATAGTTTTAACAATTAGTTACCATAAATCATTCTTTTTAATATTATGTAAAATATTTGGTAAGTGATATTAATTGGTTATAGACTTACCTTTTCTTTTCAGATCTAGTTGAAATAAATAAAAAAGTAAAGATCATTGACTAATCAAATTATAATATTTTGAAAGAATTCACATATGATCGACAAATAATCAAAAACATTAAACTGACTTCTCAATTAATATATAGTAGGCTACTAAATCTTTTTTGGTCTATATTATCCTGTTAGAACAATTTGTTTTTATCACTATGACAATTTTTTTTGTTTTTTTATCACATTCCATCATTTCTTATCTTATATTATTTATTGATTAAATCTATCTAAAATCATATTTTTACATTTAACATGATTTGCATATTTTTACAACATTTATTTTTAACATAGTGGACAATGTTAGAAAATATAAGTTTGTTACAAAAATTATATATGACTTTAAAATATTTCATTAGATTTTATATTTTCAGTTCTTGTATAGAGAATTATG
This sequence comes from Eruca vesicaria subsp. sativa, assembly GCA_932364175.1. Classification (NCBI taxonomy): domain Eukaryota; kingdom Viridiplantae; phylum Streptophyta; class Magnoliopsida; order Brassicales; family Brassicaceae; genus Eruca; species Eruca vesicaria. The sequence goes on from CAKOAT010499599.1 coordinate 121,414, forward strand.
AAATTTTAAAATAACTCTAAATTTAATATACTAACTAGATTTTGGACCGTCCTTTCAAAGCACGGGTATATTTTTGTTTTAATTTTTTTGTTAGAAAATTTAATTTTCATAGTTTTTTTTTCTTTTGTAAATTTATTTTTGTTTTTCTTGGTAATCATATCAGTGTATAAACTTAATCAAAATCTATTTTACAAAATAATAGAATTTAATACTTGATCTGGTATAGGATCTTTTTTGTAATTATATGCCTATATGTCCATTGCTTTGTAATCATATTTTTCTATTCAATATATTGATCCGTGCTTCAAGTGAGAGTATAATGTAGGTTGTAATTTTTTGTTTTTTGTGTAAATATGTAACATTTTTCTGCAATTTTCATATATGTTATAAAAATTAATTTATATGTTTGTGTATACTAAATACATTTAGAAAAGTCATAAATATTTAGCTCAAAAGTTCCGTTTATCAGTTCGTGTTGATCCATTTCATTCCATATTTCTTATAGCATATTTTTATGTTAGATTAACTTCATTATTAAATTCATAACAATAAGAACTCAATTATCTTATAAAATAGTAAATAACAAAGATCCATCTTACATAACATTAAGTTTATATATATATATATATATATATATATATATAAACTATATCTGTAGATGAAATTTTCAATCCAGAAAATTATATATTAATAGTTGATGGGAGAAAATTAATTTTTTTCACAACAACAAATGTTGCCGAGTTTTGGACTGACTCGGCATGAAGCAATGGTCGTTGGTGGGTAGTAAGGCGGTCCACACTTATTCTTGCAGTCTTGATAGCTCTTACACGGACCTTTGTAAACACAATCTGAACAACACATAGCATTCCCTCCTAAACCTGTTAATTACCATTGTTAAACAATAATTTAAAAACTAAACAAATATTAAAATATTATTTTTAGTTGTAGATGTGAATAGAACATAGAAACCTTATTACCTCTTGACTGTGAAGTCACTAGGAGAGAACATATAACAAGTATAACTACAGATTGAAGCTTTGATAATGCCATTTTATTCGTATGATGTAAAATTTCAGTATTCACTATTTGTTTTTTGGCTCTTGGTATGAAGGAAGTAAAAGAAAAATAACATGCCTATAAGTACACGAGAGAGCATGTGGATGAGACAATCTATTTGTTTATTGTCTTGAAATTTCTTTCTAAATTATTGGGTCAAATCTTGAAAAAGTTATATAAATATCAAAAGATTTTATATTATACACTTTTCAATTGTACCATGGATTTTAAATTAATATAATAATCATTGAGATTTCTATCTAAATGAATGGGTCCAATTTTTTAAAATAGTGATATAAATCTTTAAAACATTGTATATTATATACTGTACATACACTGCATGGATTTCAAATTAAAATAATAAAATAATGTAAAAATTTAATTAAAAAATCATTACTTTAGAGTTTATATTTAGAAGAAGTTTTATTTTATTAAAAATATTATATGTAGCATAAGTATTTTGAAAATATTAAAGATGAAATTACATATTTTAGATATGGATTATATTTTACTATATTAATTTGGGTTTCATCCAAATTGTGGTTAGTGTATTTAACTTAGCTTTAGAACAAATTCTTTCAATTTTATATAAAAATGTTTTCAAATAATATATTATTTTAATTAAGACAGCTATGAACAATTAAAGATTATAGGACACTTTTTTTTTACAATTTGTGCTCAGAACTATATTTTTTAATTATCTAATTATCAAATCTCTAAAGAATAATTTACTAATTTGTTTTGGTATAGTATTAATTTTTCTTATAAAAAACTTAATATAAATAAGATCTGGTATCAAACAAGTATTGTTCTCGAAATACTGAAAATGTTATAAGGTCCAAATTGCAAGAAAAATTCATTTCAAAAAAAATTATGCGCTTAATAATTTATAACTAGATCTTAATATGCGCAACCGCGTAGATGTTTGTTTTCAGTTTAAATTTTAACTAGATTTTGATCCACACTTAAAAAACGCGAGATTCTTTTTAAAAAAATATTTCTAACAGTCAAAGAATTGGTAATTATAAGATTATTTCTTTTGAAACTTTATAACCTAATACATTTATATGTTTGAATCTTAGAGTTTTCATATTCAATTCGAATCAGTGGGCAAACCTCTATATACGATGATCCAGGTATAATCAGGTTTGGATTAACTAAAATTCTACTTTTTAAAATAAGATTAAACCCTTTAAAAACTTAAAACCGCTATTAACCCTTCACTAACGCTGGTTGACCTGATAAAACGAAAATAAATCTGAACATATTATAGAAACAATTTAACTTCCTACATATTTTTAATTAGTACATGAAATTGAATACAATATTTGATATATGATTCTTTAAATATCAAAAAATTACTATGTCATTTTAAGAAAATGAAAAAATAGTGATAGAGAAAACCAAATTTTATTAGTATGAATTATTATTTTATTTTTATTACTGGTAATTTTTAATGTTAGAATAAAGATTGAGAAAACCAAAAAAATGGTTTTTTAATTTATATATTTAAAATTATTTTACAATTTTTATTTATTATTTAGTAACTTTTAACCAAATTTCTAATTAAAGTTTATATTTTTGCATTATCTTGTCTACCACTTCATTAAAACTAATCATAATTTAGATATTTTTATTTTTTCAAAAAAAGCTTTAATAAATCCTTTTTAATTAAATCTAGTTAACTAACTATATATGAGAAAACAATATCTATATATTTAAATAACATGATACTATTATATATACTTGATATTAATGTGAGATTCAATAGTTTTATTACATCAAAATAACATCTTCTTATTTTTATAATATTTTTAGAACTTTGGTATCTTACATTGTAAATTTTTTTTTCTTGAACACATGTAAAATTTTATTATACCGTAAAAATACTACCTATCAATTTTAGAACTTATCATTTAGCCTGTTTTTTTTAGTCAATTTATCTTCATGTTTCAAAATCACATAAAACTAATTAATTCACTAACATATGTATTTTGACAAACAAATGAAAATTAAGTACGTGGAATATAAAAAAACAAAAATACAATAAGCAAGTTTAATTATTCTTCACTTGTGTTCTTTAGTCTTCTTTCTCTTTTTCTCGTATTAATACAATGTCTCCAATTTTTAATTTTATACTATAATTAACCTTTTATTAATTAATATTATTTAAATGACTTCCATATAATTTTATTTGAATCAAAGCTATATGAATTATATTAATAGAGTATTAACTCCAATCTCGTATTAGTATAACATTCAGGTTTTTCAATGTTATATTACAATAAATTTCTTATTTATTGATATTATTTTTAAAAATAAACATATATTTTATTTTTTTTAAATATAAAAATATTTTAATCATTTTTGAAATTGATAACTCAACTATTCCATCAGTTAATATATAGGATGAGGAAATGATTTATATCTTTGATATTTAAATAGATTTTATAAAATAATTTATAAGCTCTTATAGATGACTTAGAAACTCTTATAACAAGTTAAAATATACAATAAGCTAAGATAAATAGTTTAATTAATATTTTTATAGATGATTTATAAAGCATATATAATTAACTTCTTTTTTTTTTTTGAAAGAATTTTAAATTTTATTCAAACAAAAAAAAAACATAGTTACACCAAAGGAGCATCAGCTATAGATTGGGACAAACCAATCCAAGAAAACAAGACCAAAAAGAGAACAAAAAACATCAAACACCTCTCCTCAATTTAACCATGTGGAACAAGTTAGAATTGGAAGGACCATACCATTATCCTCATTAAAACCTCATTAAAGAAAACCCAAATGGGACAAACCTTTGATGAAGAAAAAGAGTAATAATGTTATGGTCAGGAAGGTGTATAGATGCAAACCAACCAAACAAAGCAGGCTAAAACCACATTAGATTAACCAAGACCCTTTCCAAAACAACCAGAGGCTGCAGCAACAAAACCAACCAAAAGTCAGCTTCGCAGAACAAACATAACATTACAGGCTGGAACTTCATCACGAGGAAGAGACCAAATAAAAAACCCTCAAGGACAAGCACTCCCGCTTAGCTTCTACCAAACCAGATCGCCATTGCTTTCTCATACTTGTCTTCATTTTTATATCTCAGAGAGGTTATTCTATTCCTTACCAACTTATCCAATCTCACCAAAAGATAAGCCACAGGAAGAGCTGATTCACCAAGTTTCCGGACATTTCTCTCTTGCCAAATCGCATAAAGAGCAGCTTGGAAGCAGTATCTCCAAAGAAAAGTCACCACTCGCTCATGTAAACCGTTTATCAGAGTACTTAAAACCCGAGACCAAAGACATTGCACAGTACCCGCCAAGCCCTTACTTAAACCACACCAAACTTCCTTATAATAGGAGCACTCAAAAAAAAGATGATCACGGGTTTCAAGAACTTGTTTACAAAGCCAACAAGTTGTAACTGCTTGAGAATTCCAAATAAGCATCATGTCACCAGTAGCCAGCCTATTTTGAATGGCAAGCCAGACCAAGAAAGAAAACTTAGGAGTAGCATCACTGAACCAAACTCCTTTAGACCAGGGAACCTTTTGCTTCTTCTCTCTAATAATATTCCAAATCTGGGATGTAACAAACTTCGCTATGTAATCCCCATTTTCTCTCTTCTATAATCGAATATCATCAAGCTGATTGAGACCTCTATTTTTCAGAGTCACAATCTCATTTCCAATCTGTTGTAGTATAGGTACCATGCGCCTTCTTGCTCTGTGGCTTTGAATGACTCTTTCCACCATTGCATTAAGTGGAATACCCAGTTCTATACACCCACGCCCTGTTGTTAATTCAAAAAGAACTCCCAAAGATGACCAATTATCAAACCAAAACGAAGTATTAGAGCCACTGTTTACTTCAACCCTGGTTAGATGAACAGCCATATGCCTCATCTTCAACAGTTTCTTCCACATCCAGGATCCTAATGTAATCTTCTCTTTGACACTCCAATACGATCCTTTTCTTATAAGATACTTCCAAATCCACTTTATCCAAAGCGAAGATCTAGCAGACAAAACTCTCCAAACAAGCTTTAGACAAGAAACTTTGTTTGCTTCCAAGAGATTTCGCAGTCCCAAACCTCCCTCATCTCTTGGCTTACAAATGTCGAACCAAGCAACTTTAGCTTTCTGCGTAGAGAGAATAGGTCCCGACCATAGAAAGTCGGAGCAAATGCTATTAATCTCCTTGATGCATTGACTAGGAAGGCGAAAAGCAGACATCCAAAAATTTGTGATGCTGTAGATAACTGAACCTATAAGCTGAAGTCTCCCTGTAAAGGACAAATGTCTTGCAGTCCATGAAGATATGCAGGCTCTTATTGTACCAATCAGAGGGGAATATTCTTGGACATTCATCTTCTTAGTTAACAAAGGGAGACCGAGATACCTAACCGGGAGAGATCCAGCTTCAAAAGGAAATTGCTCCATAATGGAGGCACTATCCTCACTTTTCACCCCTGCTAAGAACAAAGTCGATTTCTCAAGGCTTATATTTAGACCTGAAATCTTCGCAAACTCCTGAAAAACTCCAAAAATCCCCTCAATCGACCTCTTCTTCCCATCAGAAAAAACTAGAACATCGTCAGCAAAACATATGTGAGTCAGCTTTAACTCCTCACAATACGTATGATAACCAATTCTTTTCTCCTCTGTTGCCCTATCAAGAAGCTTAGATAACACCTGCATACAAATCACAAAGAGATAGAGAGAGAGAGCACATCCCTGCCGCAACCCTCTTTTACTGTTGAAGTAGCCAGCCAGCTCTCCATTAATCTGGACAGAAAAAGAAGCCAGCTCTATACATCTCTTGATCCAGAGAATAAACTTTCCCGGAAAATTCAGAGCTTCCAAAACAGAAAGCAAAAATGACCACTGAACGGAGTCGAAAGCCTTCGAAATGTCTACCTTTACAGCACATCTCTCTGTGACCGAATCCTTATGATAACTCTTAACCAATTTTGAAGCTAAAAGCACATTCTCCATTAGTAAACAATCTTTAATAAAGGCAGATTGGTTCAGAGATATAAAAAGAGGGAGAATTCTCTTCATGCGATTAGCAAGGATTTTTGATATTACCTTGTACAAAACGTTGCAACACGATATTGGTCTATAATCCTTCATCTGAGTAGCATCATTCTTCTTCGGTATAAGAGATAGAATGGTAGAATTGATGCCCTTAGGAAGAAACCCTTTCTCGAAAAAGACTGAATCCCAATAACAAAATCCCTGCCAGTAATAGACTAAGAAGCTCGAAAGAACTCACTTGTCTACTCATCCGGACCCGAAGACTTATCCGCTGCCTTAGAGAATAAAACCTTTCTAACCTCTTCAGCAGTAACATCCCCTACCAACATTCTACCATCATCAATAGAGCACTCATAATTCAACAAGTTCTTCAGATCATCGCACGAAACCTCTCTATAATCTAGCGGAATATGGGTTAAAAACTTTTGAAAATGATCCACAGCCTCTCTCTTTATATCATCTTGATCCACCGCAACAGAGCCATCAGTCTTTTTTATTTCTCTGATAGCATTTCGAACTTCTCTCACAGTAGCAGCTTTGTGAAAACACTTATTATTTCCATCGCCTACACTTAGCCAATGAATCTTTGCCCTTTGGCTAATTACCTTCTCCTCTACCATAGATAACGTGGACCATCTTCCATAAGCAATGGATTCAGCCACCACATTACTCTGGTTTGGGTTCTCCAAAGTTCTACACTGAGCTTCACAAAGAATCTGATAGGCTTCTTTTGTTCTTTTAAAAATATCCCCCACCTTATCCTTCCCTAACTTCCTCAGAATTGGTTTCAACGCTTTCAGCTTTTTTGACAATCTAAAAAGAGCCGAAGTAGACACAAACAGCCGATCAGTACCATTCCAAAAACTCTCCACCACCCTGAGAAAATCTGGAGTATCAATAAGAGCATTCACAAATTTGAAGGGCTTCCTTGGTTTCAATATCTCAGCTTTTATAACAACCCTACACCTCTGATGATCTGAACAACCTCCAGCCTCAAAGACACAATAAGTGAGAGGAAAATTTTGAAGCCAGACCTCATTAACAAAAGTGCGATCTAACTTCTTGCAAATAAGGCCATTATCTCGTTTATTTGACCAAGTAAATCTAGGACCCTGGTAAGCCATATCCAATAAGTAGCAGTGCTGAACAGTATCTTGAAATTCTCTCATCCCTATAGAATCATGAGCAGAATTTAAAGAGTGCTTTATACCTGAAAGTATCTCATTAAAATCACCTTGGATTATCCAAGCCTTCTTTCTAATAATCAGAGAATCATGATGGTCTTTCAGATCTCTACAAAGTTCTCGTCGCTCCTCCTCCAGATTCAAACCATACACGAAAGAGCAGTAAAACTCCTCCAACATACCCTCTAAAAGAATGGAAACCGTAGTAAGTTGCTCACTCTGAAAACAAGGCGTAACTCTTACCCTTTGATTCCAAACAATCCAAATTCTTCCCAGCCTATTGTGATCATAATTCACAATATAAGACCACCCAAGAAATACTTTATTTATAATACCCTTAGCTTTATTCTCCTTAACTCTTGTTTCAATCAGACAACCAAACTGAAACCCTCTTTTCTGAACCCAATCTCTAACTACTTCATGCTTAGACACTTTATTAAAACCACGAATATTCCAATAGAAACCTGACATATTAGCGTCTGGATTTCTTCTTTTTCAGATAGCTAGGACCAACATCCTGCGCTTTCTGACCTCCTTTATCACCCAGATATCGATGATTCATCTTTGAGTCTCTAGGTAGAATCTGACGTGATACCCTTATTTCTGCTTTTTCCAACTTTTCTTCATATTCCTCTTCAGGCTCCTCTGAAATCTCATTGTCAGACACTTCATCTTCATCCGTTGGAGATAAAACTGAATATCTAGACTTTGTTGAGAATGAAGCTGGATCGGGTTCCTGTTCATTTTGCCTTGTGCTTGGAGAACGGCTAGCCTTTCCTTGAGAAACTTTTGGCCATTCTAGCTCTTTACCTGCTACATTTATCCTTCCTTCTTCTGATGATTTCTCCCCTTCCTTAATATTATCCACTTCCTCCTTAGTATTATCCACTTCCTTAGTATCAACCTGCGACATCAGAGCTTGTGTTGCATCCTCCACTTCCTTAGTATCAACCTGCGACATCAGATTCTCTGTACTCTCCTCTTTCTCTTGTTCCTTTTTCCCCTTCAAATCTTCTTTCGAAACTTCATGAACATCTTCATTCAAAGTTCCTTTTACTTCTTCATTCAAATGCGGGCATCTCTTCAAAATATGTCCCCACTTCTCACATCTTGGACACTTTGTTGGTAGCCATGGAAGATGTATTCCACCATAACTTCCTCACCTTGTATATTAAATTTCAACTTCTTTGGTAGATCTTTAGTAAGATCCACTTCCACGAATATCTTAGCCACCTCAATGTTTAGACATTGAGCTGTCTCCGGATGCAACCTCGCTGGTCTCCCAAGCGGACTTGTCACAAAACTTAATCCCTGCCACGAGAACATATTCACTGGAACATTCTTTAAGTGCACCCACATAGGAATAGACTGAGCAGGCGGCTTCTCCTTCTCAATCACTGGTGACCACTTTGTCAACACCACCGGAACTCCAGCGATGTTCCACATTCCTCTTCGCAGAACCCTGTTTTTAACCGCTGAGTTTAAGATTCGAAACTTCATCATTGTTTCATTGACTTCGAATACTTCCACCTTCTGTGTTTTATCGTTGAGCGTCCATATCTTGTTTACAATAGCGTGAACCTTTGCAATGTGTGGCGCAGTGTCAAGGAATTTCCCGATCAAGAAATCATCCCAAAGTGGCGCCACATCCTTTGTTATTTCCTCCGGAACCATTACAGACCCAATCCCATCATGCATCTTGACTTCAACATCATACTTTCTCAGAACTTTTTGGCCTTGAACCACTCCAACCCACGAACCCTTCGAGTCCCCCAAACCCTTAGAATCCCCCGATACATTCACAGAGCTCGAAGAATTTTCCTTAGTCGATCCCTCTTTGGAAACATCTAGATTCGATACATCGATTGATTTCTCCTTAGATCTATCTTCCTCCGACCATCGCTCAACCAAACTCTTCTCCAAATCCTTATTACCTCCGTCTTTCCCCAGGTTTTCCACTCGAACTTGATCCAAAACCTGCGTCTCCTCCGTAGATGTACCCCCTCTCGTTAGAAATAGCTGTATATCCGGCGGATCCGCCGTAGTCATCCCGTCGTCGAACGAAGAAACCCCAATCGCCTGATCGCCTATTTTTCGCCCTTCTTAAAACGCACCGTTTCGTAACATTTTTATATAATTAACTTCAGAAGATGTTAATAGTTATTATGATAATTCATATATAATATAATGATTTTTAATAAGAAAATAAACTGATTATCGTTTATTATTTATGTACCTTATAAGTATAACAAATGCCAATTTATATCTCTTTCTATGATTTCAACAATTAGTTACCATAAATTATTGTTTTTAATACTATGTAAAATATCTGGTAAGTGATATTAATTGGTTATAGAGTTAACTTTTCTTTTTAGATCTAGTTGAATAAAAATTAAAAATCATCGACCAATCAAATTATAACAATTTTGTAAGAATTCACCTATGATCAGATCGACATGTAAGCAAAAATCACTAAAGGGACTTCTAAATTTAGATAAAATATAATGATTTTAAATAAGAATATAAAATAATTATATTTATTTATATAAATTGTTTATCGTTTATTATTTTATGTACTTTATAAATATAAAAAAAATGATCAATTTATATCTCTTTATATAGTTTTAACAATTAGTTACCATAAATCATTCTTTTTAATATTATGTAAAATATTTGGTAAGTGATATTAATTGGTTATAGACTTACCTTTTCTTTTCAGATCTAGTTGAAATAAATAAAAAATTAAAGATCATCGACTAATCAAATTATAACATTTTGTAAGAATTCACATATGATCGACAAATAATCAAAAACATTAAACTGACTTCTCAATTAATATATAGTAGGCTACTAAATCTTTTTTGGTCTATATTATCCTGTTAGAAAAATTTGTTTTTATCACTATGACAAATTTTTTGTTTTTTGTTTTTATCACATTCCATCATTTCTTATCTTATATTATTTATTGATTAAATCTATCTAAAATCATATTTTTACATTTAACATGATTTGCATATTTTTACAACAATTTGTTTAACATAGTGGACAATGTTAGCAAATATAAGTTTGTTACAAAAAATTATATATGATTTTAAAATATTTCATTAGATTTTATATTTTCAGTTCTTGTATAGAGAATTATAAAATTTTAAAATAACTCTAAATTTAATATACTAACTAGATTTTGGACCGTCCTTTCAAAGCACGGGTATATTTTTTAAAAAAAAAATTTTGTTAGAAAATTTAATTTTCATAGTTTTGTTTTCTTTTGTAAATTTATTTTTGTTTTTCTTGGTAATCATATCAGTGTATAAACTTAATCAAAATCTATTTTACAAAATAATAGAATTTAAAACTTGATCTGGTATAGGATCTTTTTTGTAATTATATGCCTATACGTCCATTTCTTTGTAATCATATTTTAATATTCAAGATATTGATCCGTGCTTCAAGTGAGAGTAGAGTATAATGTAGGTTGTAATTTTTTGTTTTTTGTGTAAATATGTAACATTTTTCTGCAATTTTTCATATATGTTATAAAAATTAATTTATATGTTTGTGTATACTAAATACATTTAGAAAAGTCATAAATATTTAGCTCAAAAGTTCCGTTTATCAGTTCGTGTTGATCCATTTCATTCCATATTTCTTATAGCATATTTTTATGTTAGATTAACTTCATTATTAAATTCATAACAATAAGAACTCAATTATCTTATAAAATAGTAAATAACAAAGATCCATCTTACATAACATTAAGTTTATATATATATATATATATATATATATATATATAAACTATATCTGTAGATGAAATTTTCAATCCAGAAAATTATATATTAATAGTTGATGGGAGAAAATTAATTTTTTTCACAACAACAAATGTTGCCGAGTTTTGGACTGACTCGGCATGAAGCAATGGTCGTTGGTGGGTAGTAAGGCGGTCCACACTTATTCTTGCAGTCTTGATAGCTCTTACACGGACCTTTGTAAACACAATCTGAACAACACATAGCATTCCCTCCTAAACCTGTTAATTACCATTGTTAAACAATAATTTAAAAACTAAACAAATATTAAAATATTATTTTTAGTTGTAGATGTGAATAGAACATAGAAACCTTATTACCTCTTGACTGTGAAGTCACTACGAGAGAACATATAACAAGTATAACTACAGATTGAAGCTTTGATAATGCCATTTTATTCGTATGATGTAAAATTTCAGTATTCACTATTTGTTTTTTGGCTCTTGGTATGAAGGAAGTAAAAGAAAAAGAACATGCCTATAAGTACACGAGAGCGCCAGTGGGTGAGACAATCTATTTGTTTATTGTCTTGAAATTTCTTTCTAAATTAATTGATCAAATCTTGAAAAGGTTATATAAATATTCAAAAGATTTGATATTATAAACTGTTCATACGTACCATGGATTTTAAATCTATACTATACTAAAAGGGACTAATACTCGGGAAATTGCCAAATATAGCACTTTCATGATACCACATTTCATTTATACATTAATCAACTTTACCATCAAAATTTTAATTGGCAAAGTACTTATATACCCTTAACTAATTAAGCCTAAAACTAACTCTTATCTCAGATTCAATCGACGACGTATTCTCCGACGGTGATGATTTCTCCGGCAAGATCGGGCGACGCTGAAGAGTTTTACGGCGAGATCCTACAAAGCTATGGTGAGATCCGACGAAGCTACGGCGAGGGTCGATGAAGCTACGGCGAGATGCGACGAAGCTACAGCGAGGTCCGACGAAGCTACGGCGAGGTCCGTCGAGTCGCGGAGCTTCTTGTGAAGGTCTGAAATTGAGTATCTATCTGTTTCAGAGGCTTCAGCTTGAGAGAAGAGAAACTCTTTTTCAAACCAAAGCTCACCGGTGAGATAGAGAAATCATTTACATTCTTGTGGTGATTCACACAAGCTCTTCCGATGAACAGATTTGTTCTGCTAATTGTTGCTTCCGCCATTAGAAGAAAAAGGTGTCATATTTGGAAACCTTCTCTTCTTCTTCATGACATAGTTTCTGAGATTTGATCGGATGCTTTAAACAGATTCAGGCGGAACGTGGTGTCTATGGCGGCTGAGCTGAAGCAAGTGAAAGTAAGCCCCTTTGATTATTCTCTGATTGTTCTTTCTTTTGGATTGTGTCTTTGCGGGGTCAATTTTGTGTTAATTTGTTTGTAAATGATTTGGTCCTTTTGTTTTGTTTTTTTTTCTCTAGGAAGCAGAGACAAAAGCTAAGAACATGGAAAAGGAGATCTGTAAATTGCAGAAGACATTGGAAGATGGAAATTGCCAGCCTGAAGCTTCTTCATCTGCTGCTACAAAGGTTTTAACTTTCATATACCTTTTTGTCTTTTGAAATATAATTTATAAACTTAAAAGACTCCAATTTTGATACTATAGTTAGAGAAAGTTTGGGTCTTTGAGAAATTTGTTATATGGTACTGCAAAAAGTATATTTGGTTTCAACTTTCTGAGCTAATCATTATACTTTAGTATATATTGGATCGATGGCTCTTTTAAGTATATTTGGTGTCAACTCAAGAACCGTTACTTTCTTCAACACTCAATGCAACTAGTGAGGTAGTAGTCTTGCTCGGCTGTTGATTGGTTTACTTAGGAAGGTAGTAGTCCTGCCCCTATTGTGTTGGCTGTTGGTGCAAATTTGTTCCCATGAGGAAGCCCAAGAAGCTACCTGGTGTGTGTTCCTTTTACTCCTCTAGTTGCTTTTTTGATATTGAGTTACTTCCAAAGATTATCTTGCTATGTTGGATAACATGGGAAGTTGTTTATTTATAAACCTTTATAAATGTTTATAGACTTCAAACTAGAACATGCGATCAGCCTTTTTTTCTACTGAATCTGAGTTAAGATAGTTTCTTTGTCCCCTTCAGTATGTCCAGTAACATTCAGTTCCCATGTTACTGAATCATTATATAGACTGGTTGATTTTAAAGTTTGAACTATTCTCCCGGTGTATTTTATTGCATAGTTTTCTTGTTTATAACCTTTGTGTCATCATGCTATCCATTGACCAAAACCCTTCATTATTTTATAACTATTCTTCCAAAGATTCTCTTGCTATGTTCTTAACCGAACGTCCTTTGTCTGTGTGCCTAAACTTGATGGATGTTACAGGAGTTTATCTGTTTGAAGAAAGAAACCAAGATAAGCATCTTGAAAGGCGTGAGCGGTATCGTCAGGCCTGGAAGGTAAATTATTCATGAGGCAGTTTCCTAATAACTTATATTGCAAGGAACAAGAAATTAAGGGTGATTGGCTATCTTGTGTAGTGTTTCTTTTCTATTATTCCTTAAGTTTGAACTTCTTCATATGGAATCATTTTTTGAACTTCTTCTCCCATTCTCGTGCAGTTACTGCACTGGAGATGATTTATAATTTTTCTTTGGTTTGATATGGCAGAGCTCTAGCAACCAGGATGCAAAAGCCTATGCTTCCCTTCTCAATGTCCTTGCACCTGAACACTGCGATCCAGCTACTCTAAACGCCGAGGATGATCTCGAAAGGGCTAACATGATCCTTGAACACGCAGAGAGAATGAACTGCAAACGGTACTTGACTGCAGAAGAGATAGTTGAGGACTACTACTGCAACATTTAGTAGCTTAGGGACTTTTGTTTCTAATGACAAAAGTGCTTTGGAAATGAGGCTATACTTGTCTTGAAATGAGGCTATATCAATGAGGATTATGGAAAATTAGATATATCATTCTATGACGTTTAAAAGGTTTACAAACTAATTATTGAACTATGATTATAAATGAATTATACAATGATTATAAACTAATTTAGAAAGGCGTATAAACTAATTTATAAAAAATTATAATTAATTTATAAGGATTTATAAAATCATTATATAAGGTTTGTAAACTGATTTGTAAAGATTTATAAACTAATTTAATAAGGTTACTAAGTTAATGTATAAAAAGTTTATAAAATGATTCATAAAGGTTTATAAGTTAATTTAAAAGAGTTTATAAACTAATTTATAAAGGTTTATAAACTAATTTAAGGGTTTAGAAGTTTTTATAAATCTTTATAAATTTATTTTTTATTCTTATAGATGTTTTATAATCCCTAATAAATGATTTAAACGTCTTTATAAAATGTTTTAACTTTATAACTGAATTACCTTTAGAATTTACAAGTCCTTAATGATTTTATAAACCCTTATAAATAATATTATATATTCTTATAAATGATTTATAGATTATAATAAAAAAAAATTTATATAAATAATATAATTTTTTATAACTATTATAAATGGTTTATATACAAAACTGTTTTTTCATATTCATATGATTAGTTTTATAAATCTTTATAAAGACACATAAATAAGTTTATTAATCATTATAGATACTTCTTCTTGCAAACACAATTAATCCACTGAAGAATACATAAATAGATTGAAAGACAGAACATATGATGTATTTTTATGAATGATTTAGGGACTTTAGGACTTTATAGAGGCATGAAGAAACAAATTGTTTACATACCCTTTATAAAAGGTTTATAGACTCTTTATAAATGATTAATAAGCAGTTATAAATGGTTTCTAAACTTTTTAAAAACTTTTATGAATTTTATAAATATTTTATAAACCCTTATAAATTATTTACATGCCTTTGTAAACCTTATAAATTATTTACATGCCTTTATAAGCCTTTATAAATGGTATAGACTTACAAATAATTTTACATATCTTTATAAATTGTTTTATAAACTTTTATAAAGGTATATAATCTTTATAAATTGTTTTTATAAACATTTATACAATATACCTTTATAAACCGTTATAAATTATCATACAAACCATTATAAATTGTTTTATAAACCTTTCTAAATGGTTGTAGATTATTTTAAATGATTTAGGGACCTTTTAATTGTTCCTAAACCTTTTGTACATGTTGTGAGCATTATGGCTATAAGTATAAGTACTTGTACATGGTTTTATAAACCCTTATAAATAGTTTTATAAACCTTTCTAAATATTTATAAGTGTTTTATAAACTTTATAAATATTTATACAAGGTTTTATAAACTCTTATAAAATTGAAAAATGGTTCATAACAGGTTTTACAAACTCTTATAAATTATTTATATACCATATGACTGGTTTAACAAATCTTTATAAACACACATAAATAATTTTGTTAATCATTATATATGTTTCATTCTTGCAAACACAAATGATCCATAGAATAATATACAAATAGAATGAAAGATGGATCATACCAAATGGTGTAGTTCTTGTCATTGGTGATGAGCATTTTTTTTTCTAAATATTAAACACCTGAAGGAGGCAATCGAGGATGTAAAAATTTATAAACTTTTATAGATGCTTAATAAACTCTTCTAAATGATTTATAAACTCTTATAAATTGTGTTACTACAAAAGTGAAACAGACATGATTATTGTAATCAAAACATCAAAATGGGACCATGAGAGAAAAGTTAGTAGCATTTCAGTATAACTGGTTTATAAAATCTTATAAATAGTTTATAAAATTCTAAACTGGTATAAAAACCTTTATAATTAATTTAATAGATCTTATAAATGATTTATAAACTTTTATAAAAGATTTATAAATCTTTGTAAATCATTTATAAACATTTATAAATGATTTATAAATTACACATATATTCTTGATGCATTTGATTATCTAAGTAGTTTTGTAAATCCATATACAAAATTTTATAAACTCTTATAAAACTCTTATATAAGCTCAATCTTTCTTCGATCAAAGCATCTTCTTGACTCTCTCTCGTCGTCATCATCATCATCTTCTTTTTATTTTCATGCACATTGCTTCTCATCCTCTGTGTCATCTCCAACTTCCATTGCTCTCTCTTTTCCACACTCCTTGAAACACTACTTCTCCCTCCTTCCACTGGAAATCCCTACAAGCATATACAAAGCTGAGACTCGCTGCCACAAAATTAATAGGATTGTACGACAGTTAAAGAAGACAAGACCAACCAGAGAGTTTGGGATTGAACGTTTTCAAGGAATAACTGATGCTCTCCTCTGTTACATAGCATCAAGTAATGGATTACGGACCAGTCGCATGGGGAAGATGTGTTGTTCCATAGGCGGAGAGACGGTGGGTCTCCGAGAGGGCGTTTTAGGTCAAGGAGGGTTGACCATTCGTCGAGCTGGGAAATTACGAAAAAGGGTAGTGAGGTGAGGAAGAGGAGGGGTAAGTGTAAATGGGTCATATTGTGGTTTTGGTTGGTTGGGGTTTTAAAGTAGCCGAGACAACCCTCCCAGGTGGTTTTGCCGTACTTGTTCCAGCTTCTGAAGAAATCACAACCGCTGAACTTAACAACAAAACATGCTAATGGGAGACACAGATGATAAGAGAGATACTTACCATGTGTACCATCCTAAGGTGCACCGTTTGCTTTGGAAACTTCATGAGCAGTTGCTATGTCTTTCTGATAGCTACGACTTGCTTTCAGAAACAGATACAATGGGATCAAATCAATAAGTTGATTGACAAAAGAAACAAGAGATGATTAAAACTACTTACAGCTTCGATCTGTTGGAGGAGTTTCTCGTTTTTTTTTTAGCTCTTTGTCTTTGGCAGCGCTCTTCTCACGCATATCAGTGAGCTTCTTCTCGACACATTCACGGTGATGTTTACCANACTTGCTTTCAGAAACAGATACAATGGGATCAAATCAATAAGTTGATTGACAAAAGAAACAAGAGATGATTAAAACTACTTACAGCTTCGATCTGTTGGAGGAGTTTCTCGTTTTTTTTTTAGCTCTTTGTCTTTGGCAGCGCTCTTCTCACGCATATCAGTGAGCTTCTTCTCGACACATTCACGGTGATGTTTACCAAGCTCATGCTTTCTGATACTTGCTCACGCCATCTTCTTCTTCTTCTTCTACGAAAACACAAAGTAAATTGTACTTTACCTAACTCCTGCAGATGTAAAAGTAAGGCTCAAACCCATGAACAAAGCAACACACACTATGACCTGATAACACACACACACACATCAGTTTCATCACTAAGCCTTTTCAATTTCTAAATCTTGCAGAGAAGAATCGTTATACCTTCTCTGGTTACACCAAAGATTCTGATGACTGCAACTTCTCTGATGTTATATTCATCTTCTTCTTCCCACGACATGATTTTCTCCAAGGACATGATTCTGTCTGTCACCGTCCTTGAACCGTGAACAGACTGAAACGCCAGAGGTTTAGATTTAGAAGAGGAAGACAGCAACATAGAGAAGGTGTTGTTGAGATGACGCTGATTCAGGTTGACGTTGTGTCTAGCCACAGGAGAGGAGAAGGAGGAGGGGTGAGGGAGAGACACGGCGACTTCGTTTCTTCCACGGATTTGAGATCTGGCAAGTAGAGAAACGGTGTGGCTTTGAATCTCGATTCTCCGGAATAGACTTGATTGTGTCGCTGGCTACGTGAGAGAGAGAAGACTGCGCGACGGCTGATTATGTGAGGAGCTGATTGTGTGAGGAGCTGATTGTGTCGCCGGCTTTGTGAGAGAGAGACGCTCGATCTCGTAGCCGCCGGATACTTACGGGAGAGAAGACGATGGTTAGGAAAAACAAGGTAAGGTTAGTATAGTCTTTTACATATTAATGATTGTGGTATTTATGAAAATGTCTCCCTTCTTAAGGTAAAAGTGAATTAGTGTACTTAATAATGTGTATTTATGCAATTCTCCCCTAATACTCCCCCCTCATGCTGCCATGTCGGATTTTATATTCGTCCAATAGGAACTTTTTGTTCGTCCAACTCAGCAGATTTCGAGTGAACTTTAATTAAAAGGGCTTACAAAATCGATTCCCAAACGCTTTCTCTTCGTCTTCTTCGTTACACCAATCTCCAATTGAAAACCCTAGCAAGTTATCAAGCCGATGTTGCATCACTTCTGATCTGTATCTTCTCTTGCTTCACTTTCTTCTTCATTGTCTCATCTTCTCGACCGATTAGTCGACACCAGCTCAAGGAATTTGGTTTCTTCATCTCCTTCGTTTCCGACCAAGAAACATCTCAAGAAAGGTTTCTCTTCTCCTTCCTATGGTTATTTCTCTTCACCACCTTTATCTAGAGTTTGGATTCTCCAAGTATAGCTCAAATCTAAACCCTTTATTAGTTGAATGAGCCAGATCAGAGGAGCTGACTCATGAGCTGGTACTTTTCTCTGCTTTTGTCACTAAATCTCTCCATGTCTCTCTTTATTCACTTTTATGGCTTCTTTATCCATGGTTTTAATTTATAGTAACTTATATGCTCAGAGTATGTTATGTTGTGATGTGTCACTAGAAAAAGAGAACAGTGATTTAACCTGGATTTGGGTGTGTCCTATCACAGTTTCTTTGGATGGAACATTACCTGGATACCGCTTACACCATGGACATGAATCTGGAGCTAATAGCTGGCTCAATCAATTAGAGGTTTAGTGAAATGATTTGTTGTCTATGAAAGCTACTGTATATAACTCTTTATTGTCATGGATCATCTAACTATATGGAGAAAGAGCTTCAGTTTACAGGAATATTGAGTTCCAGGTTTAGTCTTAAATCGTTGTTCATGTGATGTGACCATGCCAGTAATGTAATGTAATATTGAGGATTATTGATTGTCTTTTGCAGACTTTGGCCAGGATGAGGTTTGAATCATTACACTATTGGAAACACCTGTCTCAAATTTGCGCGTAGGCTGCCAATGGTAAATGAAATATTTCATATGTGTTTTGATATTTAATTGTTGTTAATTTAAATAGGTTTTTACTTTTTTTTTAAAAAAAATTTCAGGTATGCAAGGATTTATCCCAAAGGAAATGGAATTGAAGATCACTTGGCTCTAAACCTTTATGTTGCGAATCCTGGATCATTGCAACTTGGATGGAAAAGGCGAGCTAAATATTCCTTTGTTCTGCTGAAGCAGTCCGGCAAAGAAATCCACAAACAACTGGTTAGTTAACTAATCAAACGCAAATTATACATGTAACATGTGTATGACTGATGCTGAAGAAAATTAAAATAATCACTGTGTTGTTGTCTTAGAGAATCTTGCCAAGTGTTCTGCTCTCATGTCACGAGATGGAGTAAATCAAAGGCCGTGACTCTTAAAAAGCTTCAGGAAAAAGGTTTCATAAAGAAGAACAAACTGATAGTTAAAGTACAAGTACTTGAAGTTGTCAATGAGGGAGAAGTAACTGGGAACGAGACTATGGAATATTAGGGGTTTCCAAGTTCTTTTTTCTCAGGTATACTTCTTCTTCATCTCCTTGGCGCAGAAACCATGAACCCTCTTCCGGTGGAGCTTTTCAGGTTTAGTGATTACGAACAGGTTTAGTGATTACGAACAACTCAAGTTATTGTCTAAGACGAACACAGATTTTCCAGGTTTTGGTTGATGTTTGATGTAGGGAATTGAGCAGCTAAGAGGATTATTGAGAGGTAAAAAATATCCCCGTCTTCTAGAAACTTTCTTTATTCGTCTCTAACACCTAAAGGACTAAGCTTTCTAAATTTTGGGTTAAATATTTGTGCAGTTCGTGACAACTCCAGAGGTTCTTGAGAGGACTGTAACATTAGAGAAGGAGATTGAACAGATCAAGGATTCGATTCAGTCTAATGCAGCCGCTATTTCCGGCGAAACAGAAGGTAACATCATGTTTGGACTCAGACACATTTTTGCTTATGTTATTAAAACATGAAATCAGGTCTTTGCAATTGGGGTTTTGACTAAAACGTTTCGACGTTCTTTATATATAGGAAACGAGTTGGGTAGTACATGGACTTCTCATAAGTCTACTGCTTTTCAAAGTGATTCCTTTTGAATGCCAAAAGCTTAGTTCTTGCTTTAATTTCAATTGTTCTTGACTCTATTTTTATGTATAAGTACAATCTGGATCTGATGGTCAAGGAAATTCTAAGTAAGTTTATAATAGTCTTCCTTTTAGTTCTCTTGATCAGTTAAGTGAAGTATTGTTGATGCTGATAAGCGGTGAAATGAATGTAATAGGGTTGGTCTTCAGCGTTTTCTTGAAACCCGCAAAGTTTCTTTGTGCGAAGAACAAGCAATGGCTTACGCTAGAGCTTTGGTTGTTGGGTTTGAAGTGGCTTACATGGATGACCTATTGTCCTTAGCATATGCTTTTGGAGCTTCACGTTTAAGGTAAAGTAACTGATACCATTCATGTCTATTGTGTAAGCTTTGTATGAAGATGGTGAATCACTTTTGTATTGCGTTCAGGGAAGCATGTGTTAACTTTGTGAACTTGAGAGATATGTCAAAATATTTGTAGGAGACGATTTCCATGTAACGAAGAGGGGTGTTGAGATGATAGCCAAAATATGTAGAAACAAAATGACATTCATTAGAAAAATTATAGCTGGAACATTGACCAAAGAAAATAAAATAATACCATCTTCGTTAACAAGTTTCATTTGAACTTAGGGTTGGTGATATAAAACAAATAATATCATAATAATTAAACTATATTTGCATGGAATTATATTAATTAGATAAGACTCATTTTAGACGAGTAGCTTTGTGTAATTGATAACAAAATAATTTCTTTAAATATTTAATTACAAATTGGTTTTTATAAGAAAGTAGATATGAAAGATGAACTAACAAAATGGTAAGAGAATTACACATTTTTGGTACACTTCATATCATGTAGTTCATAACTTACTGTTATTATGATGTCTCAAAGGTTATTTTTCTCAACAACAGTAAAAGATGGTAGATGACCATTACTAACTATACTCAAACTTAATAAATTAAATATAAATTAAAAGTTAATATTGGAGTAATTTCTTTTAATATATATGGTTATTTAAATAACATAAAGTTATTTGATGAAACATAACTTAAATGTAGGTTTTAAATACACAAGCATAATTCAAAATATTATGTTATTTAAATAATCATTACAGATATAACTAATACATTACAATGCAACTTTTGTATAGTAATGTATTAGTTATTTCTTGGGATACATTTTTCACATAGCCGGATATAGTTCACATCAAAATATTACGTTATATTTGTTTAAAAATCATCCATGTGTTTAGTGTTTATAGCATATATCAATAAAATGTATTAAATTTTGATTATAAGTATATTATTTTGTAATATTTTTATAAGTATAACATATAAAATATACTTTTTAGTCATAAAAAGTAAATTATTTTGGTAATTGAAAACTTTTAGTCGATAAAAAAATAAAGAACATAATTTTATTTCCAAAGTTACAATCTACTATTATTATCTAATAAAAATATATTAGAATTTTCATACTTAATTTTTTATAAAATATGATTATTTGGAAAAACAAGGAGTTATGATTGGGAAACAAGAAAATTAGAAGTAGAATAATTTCAAAAGTAAAATTAATATAAAAATTAAAGAATTATAATTACAAAATATAAACCGCGCGTAGCGCGGTTCAAAAATCTAGTTAATATAATAATCGTTGAGATTTCTTTCTAAACTAACGGGTCAAATCTTTGAAAAAGTGATATAAATCTTTAAAACATTGTATATTATATACTATACATACACTGCTTAGATTTCAAATTAAAATAATAAAATAATGTAAAATTTTAGTTAAGTAATCATTACTTTAGAGTTTATATTTAGAAGAAGTTTTATTTTATCAAAAAATATTATATATGTAGCATAAGTATTTTTTTATGTCAAAAAGGGAAAAGATATGGATTATATTTTACTATATTAATTTAAGTTTCATCCAAATTATGGTTAGTGTATTTAACTCAGCTTTAGAACAAATTCTTTCAATTTTATATAAAAATGTTTTCAAATAATATAATATTTTAAGAAAGACAGTTATGAACAAGTAAAGATTATAGGAAACTTTTTTTTACAATTTTTGCTCAGAAATATATTTTTAATTATATAATTATCAAATCTCTGAAGGATAATTTACTAATTGTTTTGGTACGGTATTAATATTTTCTTAAAAAACAACTTAAAAAAAAAAGATCTGGTATCAAACAAGTATTGTTCTCGAAATACTGAAAATATTATAAGGTCCAAATTTCAAGAACATTTCATTTCAAAAAAAAATTTATGCACTTAATAATTTATAACTAGATTTTAATCTCTGCAACCGCGTGGATGTTTGTTTTCAGTTTTATATACATATATATTTATTTTAAATCATTAGTGGTATAAATTTAAAATGTTAACTAGATTTTGATCCAAACTTTAAAAGCGCGAGATTTTATAACAGACAAATATTTGGTAATTGTAAGATTATTTGTTTTAAAATTTTATAACCTAATACATTTATATGTTTGAATCTTAGTGTTTTCATATTCAATTTGAATCTATGGACAAACCGCTATATACGATGATTCGGGTATAATCAGATTTTGATTAACTAAAATTCTATTTTTTAAAATAAGACTAAACCCTTTAAAAACTTAAAACCGCTATTAACACTTCATCGACGCTGGTTGACCTGATAAAACGAAAATAAATCTGAACATATTATAGAAACAATTTAACTTCCTACATATTTTGAATTAGTACATGAAATTGAATAGAATATTTGATATATGATTATTTAAATATCAAAAAATTACTATGTCATTTTAAGAAAAAAAAAATTGTGATAGAGAAAACCAAATTTTCTTAGTTTGAATTATTATTATATTTTATTACTTCTAATTTTTAATGTTAAAATAAATATTGATAAAACAAAATTTTTTTTTTTTAATTTATGTATTTAAAATTAATTTACAATTCTTTTTAACTATTTAGCAACTTTTAACCAAATTTCTAATTATAATATCATTTTTTTATATTTTCACATTATCTTGTCTACCACTTCATTAAAAAAAATCATAATTTAGATATTTTAAAAAGTATTATTTTGATTTTACAAAAAAAGCTTTAATAAATCCTATTTTAATTAAATCTGGTTAACTAACTATATACAAGAAAACAATATATATATATATATATATATATATATATATTTAAATAACATGATACTAATATATATACTTGATATTAATTTGAGATTCAATAGTTTTATTACATAAAAATAACATTTTCTTATTTTTATAATATTTTTAGAACTTTATTATCTTACATTGTAAAATTTTATTAGGGAAAATTGCCAAATATGACTCAAAACTTTATTTGAATTGCAAAAGTAAACCCAAACTTGAATCAAATGCAAAAGTAACTTAAAAGGCTATTGAAATTACAACCAACCCCTTGTGAACAAAAAAAGAGTATTTTTTATACGTTTTTAGCCCTCACAAGTCGTCTGCCCAGACGACTTCCAACTAAGTCGTCCAGACGACTTAACTCAAAGTCGTCTGAAACAGTTTTTCTTAAAGATAATTTAAAATTTGTGTAATAAATATCTTGATAAATAAAAAATTGAGATTATGTAATTAACATATGTCTTAAGAGATATAAATTAATATATAACAAAAATAAGTTGTTTTCAGCATAAATGAGTGAAAGTAGTGAGTCATGATATTCTTTAGTTTAGGTTTCACCAATATATGTTGTAGTATTGTATGTGTTTCTTAGGGTTAGATTTTCGAAAACATAAATGTTAAAAATTAAAAATTTACCTAAGTGTGTTTATTTCTGTGTATAGTAAACACTATTTAAGTATAATTTGATTTTATAACGTGGTTAGTTAGTTAATTTAGTCAATTTAGTTTAGGGTTTAGGGTCTGGACGACTGAAATATCAGTCGTCTGTAAATAATTTTACACAGACGACTTACAAGTAAGTCGTACTAATATTCCCGCCTAAAATTTTAAAAAATTTTATTTTCCCGCTTGAATATTTTAAACCAAACAACTTACTTGTAAGTCTTCTGGACGACTTACTTGTAAATCTTCTCGAAAGTCTTCTATTTTAGTTTCCCGCTATAAATAATTTAGTTTCCCGCTAAAATTATTAAAGTCTCCTGGACGACTTACATTTCAGTCATCTGAATCGAAAATATTTAACCTAATTTTTTTTCCCTATCTAAAGACAAAATTACACATTCTCCTCCTTCTCTTAGATGTCTACAACAAAAAATGTAATGTTCATCTTTCTAGAACTCTCCAACCTCTCTATAATCTCTTTGAACTTATAAACACCAAACTTTATATCAATTTATTGTTTTTGTCTCATGTCTTTTTCATTAACTTATCTTGTTTTGTAGGTTTTTCATCACATGATTCTTATATTNAAAATTACACATTCTCCTCCTTCTCTTAGATGTCTACAACAAAAAATGTAATGTTCATCTTTCTAGAACTCTCCAACCTCTCTATAATCTCTTTGAACTTATAAACACCAAACTTTATATCAATTTATTGTTTTTGTCTCATGTCTTTTTCATTAACTTATCTTGTTTTGTAGGTTTTTCATCACATGATTCTTATATTCCACTCATTTAAAGATAGATCTATTAACTTTATATGAACTTTTCAGTTATGTCTCATGTTTTTCTCACTAATCTATCTTTTTTTTTGCAGGTTTTTAATCAGATGGTTCTCATCTTCATTTGGATATGTATGTTATGTGTTCTATAAAAGTATATATATCTAATCTTTCACTCATTTTATGTGTGTTTTAAGCCATTTGAATGTTTTTTGATATGCAGGTTTTTCAGATCTGAGCTTGTAATGCAGGTTTTTCAGATCTGGAAGTCTTTTGGACGACTTACTTGTAAGTCTTTTGGACGACTTACTTGTAAGTCTTTTGGACGACTTACTTGTAAGTCTTCTGGACGACTTACTTGTAAGTCTTCTGGACGACTTACTTGTAAGTCTTCTGGACGACTTACTTGTAAGTCTTCTGGAATTCCTGTAAGTCGTCTGGAATTCCTTTAAGTCGTCTGGAAGTTGTCTGGAAGTTGTCTTGACGTTCTGAAAGTTTTCTGACGCTGTCTTCTTTCATATCAAGTGGAGTCCAAGCTTGTCTTTGTAAAGGAATGATCTATTATAGTTTTGTAAAATCAATTCCCAAGATGTAATATATGTGCTAACAATGTGTTTACACATGTACAAATCAATGAAATAATAGACTCCAGTAGCTTTTTTCATCTTTTGGATCTCCCATATGCAATAATAAATCACAATGGCCTTCTGCTCATCTTAATAAACAAGAATGTTGGTAGCCTCGTATTGATACAACATTTTAAGAAGCATTTTAACCTTTCTTCCAACAAATCATCATTGGTGTTAAAGCATATTACATGTTTTACAAGGTTGTGTTGAAAAAATTAGTCAAATTTAGTAAAATTAAGGGAGAAAAAATATTTTGAAAATATGAGATTTACATATCATGAAGTTATTTAACACTTTTAAAAATACAAGTAATTCAAAAAATATTTTTATCACTTTATTCAACCAAGAAAATTTAGTAAAATTCACAGAAGATCAAACATTACGGGATTTGATCAAATATTTTTATCATTCTATTCAACCAAGAAAACTTAGTAAAATTCAAAGAAGATCAAACATCCAGCTAAAATACTTTCCAGATGACTTAATTATTAGTCATCTGAAAAGACTAACACAAATTCTTAATACATACTCATAAAGCCTGGACGACTTAGTAGAAGACATATAATTAAGTCTTCTGGAAAGTCATCTAGCTGGAAGAATTTCCAGATGACTTAATTATTAGTCATCTAAGAAGACTAACACAAATTCTTAATACATACTCATAAAGCTGGATGACTTTCCAGACGACTTAATTATTAGTAATTGACGCAGACGACATACAGTTAAGTCGTCCAGACGACTTAACTGTAAGTCTTCCAGACAGGTCATTTTTGCAATTGAAATTTAAATGAGACGACTTACTTCTAAGTCGTCCAGCTTTGTATGTTAAAAAAAAAAATCTAGACGAGTTATAAGTAAGTCGTCTAGGAAAAACGGGATAGTTTTCCATTTGACCGAATTGTGTCACATATTTGACTTTTTTTCCGGGAAAGAAAATTTCAATATTTTATTAAATATAGATGACTTACAGATAAGTCGTCTTAGGTTAGTTTTCTAATTGAAAAATAAAAATTTAATTTTAACTTTTCCCAGAAGACTTAATTTAAAGTCATCCAGTATGACGACTTATTCGAAAGTCGTCCGAGATAAGCAAAGTTTGACCGGAAAAAAATCTGGACGGCTTTACTTATCTCAGACGACTTTAGAATAAGTCGTCTGACTGGACGACTTTAAAATAAGTCGTCTGACTGGACGACTTTAAATTAAGTCTTCTGGAAAAAATTAAAATTAAAGTTTTGTTTTTTCAATTACAAAACTAACCTAAGACGACTTATCCGTAAGTCTTCTAGATTTAATAAAATATTGAAATTTTAACTTTCCCGAAGAAGACTTACTGGTAAGTCGTCCAGGAAAAGTCAAATATCTGACACAATTCGGTCAAATGCAAAACTAGCCCGTTTTTCCTAGACGACTTACTTATAAGTCGTCCAGATTTTTTTTTTTTTTAACATACAAAGCTGGAAGACTTAGAAGTAAGTCGTCCAGCTGGAAGACTTAGAAGTAAGTCGTCCAGCTGGAAGACTTAGAAGTAAGTCGTCCAGCTGGAAGACTTAGAAGTAAGTCGTCCAGCTGGACGACTTAGAAGTAAGTCGTCCAGCTCATCCAGAAGATTTACGAGTCAGTCTTCTACGCGAACAGATCTGAAAAAAATTTCAATTTCATACCTTAAACTAGGTGAGATGACTTTCTTAGCACACAAAGTCTTCTCCAACCACCCAGAATATCAAATGAAAGTAACCCACCAAGAATTGTATGCTTAAATGGCTCTATCAACCATAAAAAAATTTGAATCAAAGGCTTAGGTTTTTTGTATGAATATGGAGACAAAGTGAAGGAGATGTTGTTTTTAGTTCATAACAATTGAGAAAGAGAGAGTGTAAATCGATTTTAGGTGCATTAAGAGCTTCAAATTGGTTGTTCATGGTAGTTAGGGTATTGATGGCAATGTCAATCTTGTAAATACTTGAAGATGATGCGGTTGAGAGAGTTAAAAAACAATTTTCAAAAAAAAAAAAAGTGTAATGGCATTTTCGTAAATAATGTGAACAGATGGGGTGAATAAGACAAACGAAAAATCAAAAACAAAGCATGTGTAGTGCTTTCCTATGGTCTGGCTTGCCAACCATTACTCACAAAGAAAAAGTAGCATGGAAAGATCTCTGCTGCCCCAAGGAGGAAGGGGGACTTGGTATCCGGCGTTTCAGTGACACATCTACTGTCTTTGCTTTAAACCTTATACGGAATCTATTTTCCCTAGCAAGTTCCCTATGGGTTGCCTTCTAAAGAACAGCTCATACTGGGATGCAAATGAGAAGAAGGGATCGTGGATCTGGCGCAAGTTGCTCAAACTTCGTTCTATAGCCTATGACTGCATTCGCTACAAGATTAGGAACGGTGAAGCTGTGTACTTTTGGTTTGATAATTGGTTGGAGATGGGCAAGCTTCTTGATACAACAAGCGTGCTAGGTCTCAACTACTTTGGTGTAAGCAGAAATGCTACCTTAGCAGAAGTGGCAGGCGAGGATTGTTGGAATATTAGCAGATGTGGGCAGCGGAGACACCCTCTAATTTGTGACAAGATTGCATTGGTTTGCCGGCCAGATGCAAATGCGGGGCCTGACCAAGCGTTGTGGAGACATGATCATGATGACTTCAAGCCTAGTTTCTCTGCCTCTAAGACATGGAACTACCTACGTACCAAGCAAACAAATATTCCTTGGCATAGGCTGGTGTGGTTTCCTCAGGCCATTCCAAGACATTCCTTTATGGTATGGCTGGCTTTCAAGGATAGATTATCTATTGGTGTAAGGATGAGAGATTCGGGATTAGAGCAAGTTTGTGTTTACTGTGGGGAGAAAGATGAAACCAGAGACCACTTATATTTTGCTTGCCCATACACTTTTACTGTCTGGATGAATGTCGCAGAGAAGCTACTTGGTTCTGAAATAACACCGAACTGGGAAGAGACTGTTGTCTCCCTACTGCGTCCGCATAGGAACATACTTAATACAATGCTCTTGAGATTGGTTTTCCAGACTTCTCTTTATGTGTTATGGAAAGAGAGTAACTCTAGAAGTCATGGTGGTACTTGTGCATCAGTGGAGAGGACTACCAACAGTATTGGAAAGCTGGTTAAGAATCGCATCTCTTCTCTTAAATATAGGGAGAGTCACAAGCTGGAGCCTCTACTAAGGAGATGGTTCGAAGTCTATACCCATTAGGACACATGATTCTTTAATTTTTTATTCCATATTAGCTTTTCATCACAATGTAAATCCAACGTCGCCAAAAAAAAAAAAGTAAATCCAACTTTCAATTTTGATTAATAAATTTGAAATTTCATCAAAAAAAAAAAACCTTCCAGTAGTATCTAGGGAACTTCCAGTAGTATTTTTTACATTCAAGGTCATTCAAGGTCTTTTTAAAACTTCCAGTAGTATCTAGGGAACTTCTAGTAATATTTTTTACATTCAAGGTCATTCAAGTTATTTTTAAGACTTTCCTCAAAATTCTAAACTTACTAAAGGTCGAGAAGACTTACCCAGAAGTCTTCTAGTGCTCTTTCAAAACCCTAAAATCAAATATATATAACTAATCACATACAAAAACTTTATTAAACTAAATTAAATTTATAAAGTGTTTAATATATACAAAACTAAACACATATAGGTAAAATTTACTTTTTTTACAAAAATTGTTAAGATTCCACAATCTAACCCTAAAACACATGCAATACTGCAACATAGTTACCAAACCCTAAACCAAAGAATATCATGACTAACTTACATTCATCCATCTATCTTGAAAACTATTCTGTTTTATTAAATCTAAATTTACATCATTTAAAAATGTCAATAATTACTGATTTTTTCACTAATCAAAATATATTTTATAAAATTTATAAATTATTTTTAATATCTATAACATGAGATCTCACTCGCAAAGTTATAATGTAAACTACAATCCTGTTTTTTTGTTTGGTCACGAGGGAAAGTTGGTAATTTCACTAGTTTTTGAATTACTTTTGCATTAGATTTGAGTTTGGATACACTTTTACTTTTAGATTCAAGTTTTGAACTATATTTGACAAATTTCCCACTAAAAATGAGTCAAAATTATGATTTTTATTTTAATATATAAGATTAACCAAATGCATTAACGATGAGTAGGGCACTTGAATCTATTTTACTAAATACTAGGTGTTGACCCGCGCCCTGCGTGAGGTGAGATTATTTTGACTTTGATCGAACAATAATTTGGTATATTAATTTGTTTAACTAAAAATAGGTAGTGGATGTGAATTAGTAATGAAAATCATAAAGTCATATAATGAGATATTAGTATAGCTGCGAAACGAAGCATTGATTCATAGCTATTTGTTTTCACTTTTTGTCTTATATATCTGTTTGTCTTATAGATACATGATGATATAAAAAAATTAAGAAATCGTCTACTAAAAAAGTCGTAAATAAATTAAAATAATTAATATCATAATAAAACATAGAGAAACAAAACATGATATAATGAGAAAAAAGTATATTAAAATAAAATAAGTAATACGTCAAAAAGAGAAATAAAATAAAACTCGATCATTTCTAAAAAATTTAACTTACTCTAGCATCGAGGAAGACCATTTCGATAGTCTCCCCAGCAGCTGCAGAATACTCTTTCCAAAGGCGGACAATTTTCACTTGAACCTTCCATTGGTTCTTGAAAGGCTTCAACTCAGATATAAGGTTCATGGCGGCCATAGAAGATGTGTAGGTTTATTCTTGC